>JAXCGZ010023413.1:0-42071 GCA_037179515.1 Halocaridina rubra
ATTTAGCAAGAAGTTCTCGTGAGAGAGAGAGAGAGAGAGAGAGAGAGAGAGAGAGAGAGAGAGAGAGAGAGAGAGAGAGAGAGAGAGAGAGAGAGAGAGAGAGAGAGAGAGAGAGAGAGAGAGAGAGAGAGAGAGAGAGAGAGAGAGAGAGAGAGAGAGAGAGAGAGAGAGAGAGAGAGAGAGAGAGATCCGTTTCTGACACCTGTCATAACCTGGTTTTCATCATAAGTCAGAACACACCTGAATTAAAATCTAGCTTCCCAACCAATGCTAATAATAAATATTCTAAAACACTGAAAAATAATCTAAGTTCTTAATCTAAGACATAAAAATAGTAAAGTACACAATTCAGTATTGCTTAGCTTTACTTGTGTAATCTAAGACATAGAAATAGTAAAAGCACACTTCACAGTATTGCTTACCTTTACTTGTGTGCTAGGCTTACACACAGGAAGGGGTGTTGCAAGGGAGGGAGAGACATACAGACCTATAAGCAGGAGGAAGCTGGAAAGGCAGGTGCTGAGGAGACTGGGGCAGGTGAGTCTAGAGAGGCAAGAGAACCTGCAGCAGATGATGGAGATACTGGGGCAGGTGACTCTATAGAGGTACCTAAGGTAGAGGGTACAGGATATATTGGGCTCTACCTTCATGAAGCATTGATCAAGGAGAGTTTGGAAGGAAACCCTCCTTTTCTCCTCACATACTTCCTTGTAAAACCGCAGGGAATGAGTGAAAACTCTGAAATCCTTAGTGTACCTGGCAGTGTTGGTGTCATTATCCTCAAGCATTGCCAACTTCCTCAATCAGGGCAAAAGATTCTTTCAATTCCCTAGTTTTGAATCTCTTAGGCTCTGAGTTTGGTGTTTTTTCTTCTTCTTCACCATCTGCTTCTCCAGTTGAATGAAGTCCTCAGCAGATAACTCCTCTCTATGAGATTTCACCAGTTCTATTACATCATCAGACTCCACCTCCAAATTTTGCTCCTAACTCAGGGAAACTACATTCTTGGTGACAGCTTCAACTGTCTCCTCAAAGCCACGAAAGTCATGTAATACAATTTCTTTCATACCCCATTCAATTTGTCTGCTTAACTTCCTCCTAAGAATCAGCAATATTCTTTACTGCCTGAAGAATATTATACGGCTTCCAAAACTCCTTGAGAATCAAGTTCCTGTCCTATTCATTTGCCCTGAGTGCCATAGCGATTGTCCTTCGGAGGTAGTAGGCCTTGAAAGAGGCAATGACCCCCTGATCCATTGGCTGTAACAGGGAAGATGTATTAGGTGGAAGGTGTTCCATCTTCAAATGAGGATGAAAGTCATCAAAATGGGGAGGGTGACCAGGGGCACTGTCCAGCTCTATCAACACCTTACAAGGCAGACCCTTGGAAGCACAGTACCTCTCCAATTCTAGCAAAAAAATGGTTGCTGAACCAATCCTCAAATATCTGAAGGGTTATCCAAGCCTCCTTGTTTGACTTCCAGATGACAGGCAGTTGACCCTTTTAAATGCCCTTAAGTGTCCTTGGATTTTCTGTCTAGTAAATCAACAAAGGCTTCAGCTTGAAGTCTCCAGCAGCATTATCCCCAACAGCATTATGGCCTGGTGCTGTCTTCCTCCTTGGCAATGTGCTTACAACGAGGCATATGCATCCAAAACTAACCAGACTCATCCACGTTAAATACTTGTTTGGCACGGTAAACCCTCATCCATAATTATTTCTGCTAGCACACTGGAAAACTCTTTTTCTGCTTTCTCATCACCAATAGCAGCTCCACCTTGCACCCTTAAGTTATGCAAATTAACACAACACTTTAAATAATCAAGCCAACCCTTATTGGCCAAAAACTCTTCACTTTCACTCCCTTCCCCCTTTTCACTTACACGGCATCAAACAATCTTTTAGCCTTTATCTGCATCAATATAAGGCTCACTGGGATACGCCACTGATTCTGGTCATCAAGCCAAAGCACTAGCAATCTCTCCAACTCGATCATAAGGCCACTATGCTGCTCAGTAATCACGGAGGATATCTATAGGAGTAGATCCTTTCACACCTGTAAGGATGATTTTTATCCTTAATGATCGTTGCCACAGTCAAACGGGGAAACCCCAGTGAGCGGCCAATGTTCGTAGCATTTCCTCCCTTTTTCGAGCATTTTATTATTTCAAGTTTAATTTGCATGGTGATGGCTCTCCTTTTCTTCGCAGCACTGCCATCAGAAATATCACCACTACACTTGGGAGACATAGTAAGGTCAATAGCAAGTGAGCACGAGCGAAATAAACGAGAGAGCAAATGAGGACAATAACAATATGGCTTGCAAGATTAAACTGAGCGATGGTTCTTCTTCTTCTCAGTCTAATACCACGTGACAACGTATTTTTTTGCATGATGATAGTATCTATAGCTATGTATTTGGTAATTTTGTAAATTGATTAAATTTAATTCCTTCAGATAACCAAATACATAAACAAACACATAAAATTAAACCAATAACTTGATATATATGTATACAACAATGCCATGTGACAACATATTCGACTGCCACGCTCAACACTGGCTCAGCATAAAATCGTATTTATGGCTATGGATTTGGAAAATTTGTAAATAACTTCAATATAAAACTTCAAATAAGCAAATACATACACTAATAAATAAATAAAGCTATTAACCTAAAATTTACAGATACAACAGTGCAGTGCAGCTAGTTGTGTATTCATCCACCATGCTAACAAACTATTCAGCACGCAAAGTTTGTATTTACCACACAAGCCATGTAGGTCGAATAATTGATTTCTCAATAATCTATTAATAATCTATGGGCCTATGTCGTAACAGCAGAACATCGTAAGTCGAAAAATGTCTTTGTTGCTGCATTTTTATGAATAAATGTACTGTTTTATGGGACACTTTGTCCCTGTTAAATAGGGATGGACAAAGCCATATTGGAGCTAAAAGGGAATAACACTAAATGTCACAACATCCTGTGGTTGGATCAAATCTGTGTAATTTGTTTCACGAATTGTGCGTGTACTGTACCACTAAGGTACCGCAGCCCATTTTATACAAGATGAAATCAGTCTGTTACTAGCTTTACCGTAGAGGCTACTGATATTGTTCAAAGATCAAGAGATAAAAGTAAAGGATGAGAATAGTCAAAAATACTGTAGAGATGACAATACTACACTGAATATCAGAAATTATAACAACACAATTTGCTAAATGATAATAATATGCAACAAAACCAGAACACCATATTTAGGTATTCAACATGTTGAAAACCAAGGGGGAAATAGTAGTTCAGTGGTATAGCATCCAAGTCAGGAAGAGAGTAATGCAGGCTGAGGCCACCCACGAGACAATAGGAAGGTGATCCAGCCCTATTCCATTTACAACTCCAGCACGTCTGTGTACCTCTCCATTCAAATGGGAGCTATATGTGACACATAATATTGTGCAATATGTGGGAAACCAAGAGATTCAGATTACTAGCGATAGGAAAGATAATACTGAGTTATTTGTTACAAGAAATGTTTATCAATGGAATAAAAAATATATCTTAAAACTTTATCTTAAAAAATACATTTGTTTTATGCCGATGGAGAAAGAAATATGCATTATAAGCATGCATAAACCCAAGCTTAAATAGCCTTGATCCATCTAGAACCTTCAATAATTAAATTATACATATACAATGACCACCAACCCCTTTGTTAGCAAGGTGAAAGAGTCAAAACTTCTCTAAAACCAGAAGCTAATATACCTCAATCACTTTTCTTAGCTCCTTGGGGATAAAGGCCTGCCACACTTCCCCCTCTGCCATGAGGCCTGACAGTAACAGTTTAAAATATCTGCACACCCTCTATCTCAGGTTAATGTGCAAGCATGTTGAAAATGATCATTGGTTTGACACAATGCTGGTACTTAAACAATATAAACCAAGTTTTACGAAACAGGACTAAATGGTACTTTTTCCATCACTGCTCAAAAGAGTTGCAAATTAAAGCCCTCCTCCGCTGGTGAGGTCACATAACGCACAACAAGTGGCCTCGTCACACAGGCACTGTGTGGAGATTTGTGGCTTACAGATTGTTTGGTGCATTGACAGCTTTTTTCCTTCCAGCTCCAGACTCTGGAACTCTCTTACTCCTTCTATCTTCCCTTGCTTTTATAACCTTTCTTTCTTCAAGAAACTGATCTACTTTGACCTCAGGGTCTAATCCTGCCATATTTTTAGGTCTTCATTTCTCTAACTATGCTTTCAGCTTGTCCTTGTCTTATTGTTAACTATTCTCTTATTTTTGCCTTGTTTTTAAGTTGTTGTTTTTTTATCAATATTGCCTTTGTTAGGACAATATTTTTGCCCTTCCCAGAGTCACATTCTTAAAATATATAATAACTAGATGAATAAATGAGACAATGATAATTTTATAATTCCCCCATGCCTTTTCACCAAAATGATGAAGAGAAGTACTTAAAAAGCCAGGTTCAAACAGGATATTCTGGCTTAAAACTTTGTTAGAAATATTAAAGATATGACTTAATGTATAAAAACACCATTTTATGTGTCACAATCAGTCCCATTCAAATGGGGGTGGCCACAGATAAGTTGGATCTGGGGTTTAAAGCTAGATTCCGCTATGCTGCATCCCAGCTCGAGTGCTATACCACTGATCTACCTCTGTCCCTGAAGATCTGATGTGGAGTAATTAAGTGAATTTTAAAAGCAAATCACTTCGTATGCTCAGAGCATACACATCTTCGAAAAAATGTCAGAAAGCAACAGTAAATCAAATAACTGTTTGAAAATAAGGACAGACATGCAAAACACCGTTTAAAATAATACCTCAGAAGTGACTGTACATATTCTTTGACTACTTTCTCTAACTTTCTTTCACCTCAAAAATTACATACATGCAAACGTTAATTTCATCATCATTGCCTCCAAATCTGTGGGACGCAGATCCTATTTCAATTTTAATGTATCAAATTAGTTAATGTATCCATCAGTCTACATACAAATCATATTATCTTCCTTATAGGGGTGCCTGAGTCAAAGCAAAAATTTGACTCCTTGTGGAAAGGAAATACAAATGAGGGAAATCTTGGTGCAATCGCTCCTCCATATGTAACTTGTGTTTACAACACTTTTGGAATCGCTTACTTACCAATGTTAAGTGCCATCTAGCTCCATAAGCATCATGAACAGGACAAGTTTTCGTTTGAGAAAGTAATACTTTAATTGTGGCAATTTTAGAGACAGTGCCATATATCATTCCAGGCATCCACACCATTTCCTCATCTTCTTTAACTTCACATATTACCTGTAGTGTCTTCTGTAGAAATAAAATGAACAAATAAGATTTTGAAGCAAGATTGAATAAAGCAACATCAAACTAAGACCCTACACTATTTACAAACGAGTTAGGTTCTAGGATGCTGTTGGCAAGAACAATTGTAAATGGTGCTTAGGTAAAAAATACCATACAGTAAATACATATGCAGTACAGTACAGTACTTAGGCTATAGACACTAACTACTACATAAAATACAAAGCCTTGAGAACCTATGAATTTTTATACAGTAATAATATTGTGATACTACAGTTCAGTAATACATATATTATTACATGCATAGAAAATGGATTAGTGTTTGTTTGTATCTGCGAATGTTTGTAACTCTGTTGTTCATAAGTAGGTGAGCACAATACAATACTAAAATGAGCCTTGATTAATATGCCACCATCCACATTGTGGGAGTAAGCACAGAGTGTGGCTGAAAAAAAAGGCAGAATTCCTTTCCTAACACCTCACTGTGGGTTTGATAGCGAGTCTGTCATCTCCTTAGTCAAACATTATAACCACTCAGCTACGCTGGTCCCAATACCATACTGGATTACTAAAGTGGTTTATTTTCAGATTATAAGTTTAATGTTATTCAGATTATCCATACAAGAGGAAGTTATATATTGAGTTTGCATAGGTCATTTTGACTGAAATGACAAACCATGTAGTATTAGGACCAAGGTAGAGTATTCCTTCTTCTTACAAGGTATTAAACAGTAAACGTTGGAAAGACTTTGGAAATTTTCCCTAAAAATACATTTTAACAGCTATCATACTGTTTTTACCTAAGTCTAAACCATATTACGTGGATTTTATGTACAGAACAGTTATCTAGGAATACCTAAAAATACAGAATAAAAGAGGTTAAAAATAGATTATATGAAAATAATACACACATTTTTAATAAGGATTTTGCGCATTGCCAATTCCGACTTACTCGGGGATGGTGAAAACAACTGACAGAATAATATATAGCGACACTTGTACATTAATCAAATGAAGCAAAATAGAGAATCCAAATTGGGGAACAAAATATCATGAAAGCATATAACTCACAGTAACATTGAATATATCAAGCCTGAATCCATAACCAGGAAGTAATTTTTCATGAATTAATGTATAGCCATCTTCAGGAGTTATCTGCCAATGGCCTCTGTAGTGATAAGCATCCATCCACTCTCGATTTAATATAGAACAGTCCAATGATGCTGAGCCACCCTGTTAGTGATATGGGTATCAGTCATAAGATATTTGCAACAGAAGTAAAGAAAAACGCTTACTGTAAAAAAAAAAAAAAAAAAATATATATATATATATATATATATATATATATATATATATATATATATATATATATATATATATATATATATATATATATATATATATATATATATATATATATATATATATATTCATGAGCATGAGATAACTTCTGAGGTGTTTTACAAGGTAAGCGGTGAAACAATTGGATAGAGAAATATGAATGCACTGCTTATGTGTCACAATTAATCCCTAATCGAATTTAAGTAGAGTGAAACAATTGGAAAGAAAAATATTAATGCACTGTTATGTGTCACAATTAAACCCTACTTGAATTGAAGTAGACATACATTGGCATTGGGGAAGTAAGGCTTGATGCCTTTCTTAATGCCACATAAAGGACTAGAACATAAGTTTATTACTTTTCAATTTTAGTTCTCTAGCCACTGTTCTACCAGTGTCCCAGGAAAGAGAAATATTAATAGTGAACACAGAATATCTTCTTCTGGAAAATATTCATTCAGTAAGCCACTCCATAGTACAAATACATAATTGATAACCAAGTAGCTCGGTGTAAAAAAAAAAAACTAAAATAAATAATCTAGAACATATTTTATGAACGTTCATGGTACTCGTTCTTATTTTTACAGCATATTAATACATAAAGATAAAATTAAGTTCTGAAACACAATAATAAATATTAATAACAGCACAGAAAGAGTGAGAGGTATAGGGAATTACAAGGACAATGATTAGTATCTTCTAGACTTTGCAGTCCATACCGGGGAGATACTTTATTAATTTTTGGTAATACATACCCAGTACACGCTAATCCTAGTGTTTACAGGATTCAGTCTAGATATATTTTGAACTGTTCTATGGTAATGCTGCTAACAACATTCTCTGAAGTTGATTCCAGGTGGAGCAGATCTGTGTATGAAGAATTTTTACAAATGCTAGTGTTAAATAATTTCATATCTAACTTCCAGCAATTGTTCAAGTTGAATTTGTATTCAGATTGAATAATTTCTTGTGGTAGACTCTGTCAAAAAACTCAGTATTTTAAAAAATTCAATGAGGAACCTCTCAGTCTGCGAGTTTCTAATAAGAATAGGCCCAGATCCTTAAAGTCGATCCTGGCAACAAAGCCTCCTGATAGATGGGACGAGTTTTGTGCCCTTTATCTGAACTCTTTCAAGTCAAAATATGTCTTTCCTAAGTATAGGTGACGAAAACTGCACAGCGTACTCCAAAAGTGGCCATACTAATGAATTTTATCATTTTAGATCAATTCCTTGATTTATAGAATGGAACTGCTTCTGGACGTAGACTAATAATTTCTGGGCTTATTTTTTTTTATTTCTATGCACTGCTTGGAGAATTTCAGATCAAGCTTAATATTACACCAAAGTCCTTTTTCAGAACAGTTGTCTTGAGAGTTTACCAAAGAGTGAATAGTCTGTTCCTGGATTTACATCAGCAATATGCATTACCTTGCATTTTTCCAAGTTAAATGGCATGTGCCATGTTTCAGAGCATACTCTCAAGCTATATATGTCTGCATGGAGCTTCACAGTGCTTTTAGGATTTCTCTTGTTTGCTCTGAGATTAATGTCCTCTGCAAATTTTGAGATCATACTCAGTAGCTCAATATCTATGTCATTGACATAGAAGATAAACAAGAGTAAACTAAGGACTGCTCCTTTTGGACCTCTAGAAGCAACTGAATCCCAACCAAAGAAGTTTTCCTTTATGACTACTCGCTGTTTTCTGTTCATTAGCCAGTTTTTAATACAGAATGTAATTTCACTGTTGATACTCAATGCAAGTGCCTTTGATATTAAATGAGGTGAGAAACTTTGTCAAATGCCTTTTGAAAGTCTAGAGAAAAGAATGTCTATTGCTTTTCGTTTGTCATATTCGCTCAGCATTTTATGGAAAAATTCATGCAACTTGGTTAGGCTTAATATGTGTAGTCTGAAGCCATACTGTGAATTTAGAATTATATTATGATATTCTAGATATTCGACAATCCCATCCACAAATAATACTTATAGCTTTTTTTCTACAATGGAGGTCTGGTTAACTGGACATTATTTCTCAGGATATTCTCGATCCAATTTCTTATAAACTTGGGTGACATCAACTAATTCCCAATCTCCTGGCAATTCTCCTGTCTCCAGTGATATATTGAAAACTTTCATAAGTAAGGGAGCTATCTTGTCCCGTGCCTCTTTTACAGTTCTAAGAAGGAATCCATCCGGCCCAAAAGACTTTATGCATATACCTGTCAATTCTTCTTGCTACCTCTCCTAGTGCACATCTGGTGGTGTCAATACTCTTTCCTTAAGGGACAAAGGTTGGGTTTGTCATATCATGCGTATCTTCTAGTGCAAACACTGAGGCAAAATAGTTGATTAAGTGTTGGTCATATCTAAAGTAGACACTAGCATTAAGCTTGATGGGTCATTCAGGAGTCAAATTTCACCTTTAAATGGCTTCATATCATTTACATGGCTAAAAAATTTCTTTGCATCGAGAGAGAGAGAGAGAGAGAGAGAGAGAGAGAGAGAGAGAGAGAGAGAGAGGAGAGAGAGAGAGAGAGAGAGAGAGAGAGAGAGAGAGAGAGAGAGAGAGAGAGAGAGAGAGAGAGAGAGAGAGAGAGAGAGAGAGAGAGAGAGAGAGAGAGAGTTGCAAGGACAGGATTAGTATCTCCTAGACAATGCAGTTCATACCGAGGAGATACTATATATTTATTGCCGAATTCTGTTTATAATTCCTTTGAAATGCTCTTCGGTAGTGCTGTTACAACACTTTCGAAAATTGATTTCTGGTGGAGCAGATCCTGTAAGTGAAGAAATTTTTACATACGCTAGAGTTAACCTTTTTAAAATTTAACTTCCAGCCATTGTTACATGTTGAATTTGTATTCAGACTAAATGATTTCTTGTGGTCAAAACTGTCAAACCCGTTCAGTATTTTAAATACTTCATTGAGCTAACCCGTCAGTCTACGAGTTTCAAATGAGATCAGTCCCAGTTAGATGGGATGACTTTTATAGCCCTTGCCGAAAGTTTTCCAAGCTGTCTTTCCTATGTATAGGTGACCAAAATTGCACTGCCTATACCAAAAGTAGCCGTACTAATGAATTAAGTAATGTAAGTACATTTTTTTTATTCGTATCATGGAACTGCATCTGAATCTAGCCTTTTTTTTTTTTTTGCACTACGTGGAAAATTTCAGATCACTGCTAATTAGTACACCCAAGTCTTTTACTAGAACATATTTTGAGAGTTTCATCCAAGAGTGTATAGGTGGGCCATGGATTTTCGCTTGCGCACACACTCACACATACAGAAGAGAGAGAGAGAGAGAGAGAGAGAGAGAGAGAGAGAGAGAGAGAGAGAGAGAGAGAGAGAGAGAGAGAGAGAGAGAGAGAGAGAGAGAGAGAGAGAGAGAGAGAGAGAGAGAGAGAGAGAGAGAGAGAGAGAGAGAGAGAGAATCAAATAATATTAATAGTCACAGCATTCTGAGCTATTAACTCACATTTTAAATGGACAGACCAAAAGATATTATACCAATTTCCAAATTATTCTGAAGTATTAACTCATATTATTAATGAATTGAACCAAATTTTCATTATTTTTCATGACTATTAATTCCTCTACTTAATGGATTGAATCAGTGGTAATATGGCCATTTCTCAAGTGTTATTATTCTAGATTATTAACCCACCTTATTAACCCTTCCAGGGCAGGACTCATCCCTTGATGAGCAAATAAGCAGGTGGTGGGTCTCATCACGTGATGTTTTCAATTTCCATGAGCTTGTTTTAAAACAAATAGGCGCCAGTTAAGTTGCCATGGCATTTTATGCTTATTTGGTGGTCTTGGCATCTTTTCTTTTTCTCATAACTTACTATACATTGATGAACTTTAATGTATCAGACATGAAGAGGGAGGTATGTCACACATATGACTCTCAACATCTCGTCGTTCTCACTCGCCAGCATGAAGCTCATTCTTTTCAAGGTGTATGTCACAAATTTTCAGTCCAACATTCCCATAGTTCTGTATCTCTTCTGATCCCTTAATCTTTCATTCTCTTGCTCTTTTGTACTATTTCTCTTTGTTCTCTTCCTCTTCCGTTACTATTCTCTCTTTTGTTTTCTCTTCCATTCCTCCACTTATGAAGCTTATATGCAAAGAAAAACAGATTCTACATATGATCAAACAAATACATTATCATATATTAGACCTTCGGTGGTGTTTGAATTCCGTCAGAGATATTGTTTAGAAACTCTGAAATCTCAGAATTATGAATGCAATTCTCTTTCTTTCAGGGGCTGCAATGCTCGCCCTTAGGTTGCATATTGCCCGCTGAATCTTACCTATTAGAGATTAATGGGGAGAACCAAAGGTAAGATGTCAGTTTCCAGAATTTTATAATTCTGTGCTACTAACTCTTAACTTGAACTATTAACTCACCTTATTAATGGACTGAACTAGAGGTATTATGTCCATTTCCAAAGTGTTATTTATGCCAGCAATAACACTTCTGCTTATTTCATAATGCCTGTCTGCAACTCTACATGTATATGTCCCACGGTCCACAGAGTCTGGATTCTTGACCCATAAAGATATTGAACATTCATTTGCAGTGATTCCTTCATTTGCTGTTATATGAAGCCGTGTTGTCATATTATCATACGCACTGTGAAGACACGAGAGATTTCTGAAGTTATTTTTATATATCTAAAAAAATGGGCATCAGGAGTACCATCCTCTGAACAACTGCCTCTCAACAATTGTCTCATGGATAACTGCCCCATAGAACAACTGCCCCAGATAACTGTCACATTAACTCTCCAATAAGGAGAATTGTCCGATAAGATTTAGGTTAGGTTACATTAGAGCTTGCATTGTAGGCAATATTGATATCAGATGTTTAAATAGAATAAAAGCAAATATGGGGCCAGTTGTCCTAAGGGGGCAGTTGTCATGTGGAGGAAACTGTCCAATGAGGACAGTTGTCAATGGGGCAATCAAGTGTGAAAGTTGCCTTAGAACTCAAGAATTAGCTGTGTCTATGTTAATGAGAGTTGGAATAATTCTATTGCAAAATATTAAAGATAGGTTTACTGTTACATAATCATTTTTATTTCCGTAATTATTAACCTAATCTTTGTACGATGGTAATCAGCTTTTATTTAGGCCTTGGATGGCAAATATTGTTTATTGAGATACAGTGAAACCTCTGGTCGTGAACGTAATCCGTTCCTTAACCCCATTCACGAATTGTAAACTGAAAAAATATTTCCCATTGAAATTAATGTAAATCCAAATAATCCGTCCCCCAGTCCCAGAAACATACCTTTTTATCTTTTATGGGTTTATATGTGACAGAAATATTGAATGAAATTAAAAATAACCTTAAGTATAGAAAAATACAGTACTCTAAAACTAAAATAAAACATGATAATTGTACTGCATTTTACCTTAATGGTTGATAGTTACTGGCACACGTGGATGGTGGTGGAGGAGGAGGAGGAGAAGGACTCCTCCTTCGAAGGAGAGTCCACTTCCATAATATCGTCAGACAACTGTACAAGTATTCCTGGTATTTTCTCACTTTGTTTTCTCTTGCAAGGTGGTTCGCTGGCTGGTGTTGGAACCAAAAAAAAAAAAAAGCGATCCAGAGAAATTTGTCTTTTTCTTTGATAAAGAATTTTTCTGAAATTGTACATTACATTGCCATTTACAATATTCACTGCTCTGTTGGCCACAGTTTTGTTAGGGTGATGCCTCTCAGTGAAAGCCTGCACATCACTCCACTTACTAAAAATTTCTCTTATATTATCACTTGAACTTTTACCCTCCTTAAAAATGTGCGGATTTTCAGAGTGGTAGACTAAAAGAGGCTTTATCTTGCAATCCCCAGGCAGCGCCTTCTCCTCTTGGGTTATATAGATCCTTCTGGACTTTTTTTCCAAAACAGTCCTGTTTAACTGCAGTTAAAGACTTGTTGAAAGACGTAACCTTCTCTTTCTATGAATTTAGCAAGTTCCACCACATAGGTATCTGCTGCCATTTGGTCCAAATTAGCCACTTCACAATGCCTAGCAACACTATAATTTCCAATTGGTTGATAAATTTTTTCAAACCAGCCTCTACTTGCTTTAAATTCGTCAATTTTAGCACAACTAGCTCTCAGAGTTTTTGCTAAACACTATTTCCAGCAAGCTCTTTTACATTTATTCTAATTAACAATAATTTTTATACCTCTTCTATTACTTAAAACCTTTGCTTTGTTAATATAGCCACTCCTTTAGTCCCGTCAGCCGCCTCTGAGGAATCCTTATTTTTTTAAATAGTACAACTGGTCGATTTTGCCATGTCATACTGCTTGGTGAGATCTGAAACACGAACGCCATTCTCATGCTTAGTTATTATCGCTTTCTTCGTTTCAACAGTAGTACGTTTAGCTTTATTAACATTCCTATCACTGGCACTTTTCACTATCTTGGGACCCGTAACGAGGGAAAATTTAAGTAAAAAGCAAAAACTCTGAAATTTTACAAAGAAAGAATGAGCGATCTTCACAGTGGTGCATTAATGCAGAACTAAAAGCAAACATGTGGTCTCCTGGGTGGATGTGAGTGCGTATTTGCATTTGTACCTTGAAGAATTGTTCGTGTGTCGATTCAAAATTTGTTTGTAAATCATGTTCGTATGTCAATTAATTTGTGGCTTGGGGATGTACTATGGCAAGGTATCTAAGGATTTAATACAGTATTATGCTGAAAGAAACTCCAGAAATGATAGGTTGAGTCATGCTGATAAGTCATATTAGGACTCCCAAATAATTTAGCACAGCTAGATGATGGTCATCATTTTTCCAACTCAAGGATATTCTTGACCTTTGACAGCTGGGTCAGGGCCTGAGAAATATCTCTTTACAACAGGTACCCAGGGGAATTTCATATGTTTAGCTGGACTCAATTCTATTTAAAAGAGCAAGTTTCTCACAACTGGTCAGGTACTGAGGGCGGAGAAAATCCTTAGCTGGTGCGCCCCTATGTTGGAGGATGAGGAACGCACTGTCTTGAAAAGTCCAATAAATATATATAAAATACGGCATCACTTAAGAAAACAAGAAGCCAGGATAAGCCTAGCAAGAACATGGTAGATAACTATTGCTCAGGAAACGCAACCTGGCGATGACCCATGAACAACGGAATAAGGAGTAAAGGACCAAAACAAGAGAAAGTCAGGACTGGCCAAACAAGTCTCTGGTGTATACCCCATTTTTAATGGGGACTAATTGTGACACATAATAGTGGCAAAAGAGGAGTTATGTCTGCCATAAATACTCTGCCATCAGTCATTAATAAATGCAAATCACTGGCGCCATAATAAATTTTATCAAATACATTCTGTGTTGATAAAACATCTTAAGAGGGACATGAATACCTACTGCATTTCCCCCTGCGTGTCATAAAAGTCAACTAAATGAGAAAGAACGAGGGGACTGGGAATCCCCTTCTTTGCATGTTACTCCTGTAAAGAATTAATGTGTTATGATTTGAATCAGCCACGCCCCCTTAAAGGTGGATTATGGTTTTTGCGTGTATAGAGAAAAATTCCTGAAAATTTACCAACTATCCAATTTACCACTACGTTGCTTTCACTAAACAGATAAATACTAGTTTGATGAACACTCAATAATTACCAAATGTATACGCATAACATCTCTTAAGCTTCTTCAAAGCAGCAATTGCAGATAGAGCCACAGTTATAGGGTGATGATTCAAAGCATCATCAGACTTGTTAGAAAATATAAATTCAGTTTTGGCTTACATGACAAGTGTTTAATCATTTTTAGATCTTATCACTCATAAACTAAAATCAGAAATTCAAATTCAAGAATTTCAATTTACCCTGTTCATCATACAATGCTATTTAATAAAACTAATTCTTGATCACAGATAAACCTATTTGATTTAATCTTTATATCTATATAAAAAAGCCTTCCACCCCCTTTTAGGAGGGTGGCTGAATCAAAGCAAAGGAGGAGATTCCCAGTCCCCCGCTGTGCCCCATATTATCGACTTTTACGACTCACATGGTGCCATACAAAAAGTATTCTTATTCCCCCCAAAGGATTCTGAATCTAATAGAGTGACTTTATCAAGCTAGAATGAAGCTGTTAAAATATTTTCTCTAGGACTAAGCGTGGAAATAGACTAAATTCTTATCCAAGTGTTTTGCATACATAAATTCATATTGCTCAACATGAATGTTACACAGTCATTTTAGCCCTTTTCATTTTTCACTATTAATGAGGGTGGACAGAAAAAGGCTGGAGCACAGGAATTAAGGTTGAATGCCTTTTCCAACACCCTGTGGTGGGATTGAACACAGGTTTGTCACTTCCCAAGTTGAGTATTTTAACCATTGCGTTACAAAAGTCCCCTAATGTTACACAGAATATTCAATGATGAAGAAATCTAGCATCATGGAGAATCATGTGATGATAGTATGACAAGTCTCCTTGTTAAAGTCTACAGATTTCTTGATATACTCATAAATGAGGAATGTGAACTCTTTGGGAATAATATGTATCAGTTCTCTTCTACATCCAACCTATAATATTGGGTTATGCAACATAATCCTACATAATTCCTTATTCGTTTTGTTTGCAATACAGACCAGTTAGTAATGTTGAATGTGTAGATAAGGTTCCCATCTTTGTACCAAGATATACATAATCGTTTCCCTCCGTATACCTGGCATGTTAGCACGATTGCATCTGTAATATCAAATTCTGCAGACACAGCCTGTAACGATTACATTTTAAAAGAATGAGTAAGAAAAAAAAATATTCAGTAATATCACATTTATCATTATTTTTTTTGTGTTAATCACTATTAGCCTAATCCCTATTTAGGGGTGAACAAGCGGATTAGAAGTAGTGAATTAAGCATGACTGCCCTTCCTATCGCCCCGCCGTGGGCTCGAACAGGAGTTCGTCAACTTCCAAGCTGAACATGCTACCATTGCACTACAGCGTTCCCAACATTTATCTTTATTATCTTGTATTAAATTATCCCTAGTGTTTGATGAGAATGAATTAAGTCACCATTTGATTGGGTGTGGACACACACAAGTTGGAGATATTTGGGATTAAGGCTTGACGCCCTTCCTAATGCCCAGCATCGGGATCGAACTCGCATATGTCAGCCACGCCACTTCCCAACTATAACGCTCTATCACTGAGTTATAGCGGTCCCCTCTCCCTGAGTTATGTTTACTTGTAAAAGAACCAAAGGGGCATTGGGTAAACGCAATGGTTCCCAAAGTGGACGGTACCGCCCTCTTGGGGGCATTGGAGAGATTCTGGGGATTGTAAGGCAAAAGGGGGGCTGTAGGGGGGAAGACAGGGGGGGGCATTTGGGGCCAGTTAATAAATAACTTTTTGTTTTTCATAAAATCTGAATGACAAAATATATGACATAAACACTAAGGTAAAGGAACACGAATGCAGACTAACATAATAGTTATAGACGAATGCATAGCTTTGCTACGTAGTCAAAAGTCGGAGTCAAAAGTCCGAACGTTTTCAAATTGAAGCATACCAAAATAAGAAAAGAAATAATGGTGTGTGTTCGCATGTGTGAATGAGGGGGGAGGGGGAGCTAGGAATCTACTTGGACACCAAATCAACGCCAGCCTGAAAAAGTTTGGGAACCACTGAGGTAGAATATGAGGAAACTCTGCTACCTCAGTACTTTTCTTTGATATGTGGCTACTCTGCTAGATGGACGAGGAATTGGAATCATGTTTGCAAATTATAATAATAATAATAATAATAATAATAATAATAATAATAATAATAATAATAATAATAATAATAATAATAATAATAATAATAATAATAATAATAATAATTATATAATAATAATTATTATTATTATTATTATTATTATTATTATTATTATTATTATTATTATTATTATTATTATTATTATTATTATTATTATTGTGAGTAATGATGCTTTGTTACTCCTCACATGTTGGTAAGTGAGACTGGTAAAGAAAACTTCAAAGTTTTTGTAAGATTATTGCTAAGGAAAGGGAAAGGTAGGCCAAGGAAGAGGTTTATGGATGTGGTGATGACATGAAGGTGTGTGATGTGATGGAGGACGACTCAGAGGATAGAGTGATATAGAGACTGTTGATCAACTGTGGCAACCTCTAAGGGAAAATACCAGAAGAAGAAGATTATACATTTTCAAGTCTAAAACACATATGTGGTACTTACTGCGACAGAAAGTTTGGGGTCACTGGATTTAGATATATTTGTACTAATATTCTGGAATTTCTCCTCCCATAACCGTGTCTCCAGGAGGTTCTTACGTGCTTCAAAACCTACTACGGTAATCAGAATTGTTGTTTCGCCTGGTCTGTATCAACGGAAGACAGCAGATTAAACACTACAGATTAAACAATGTCATCTGTGGATATATTATTTGTAAACAAACTGTGATCTTTTTTTTATTATACTGTATGCCATAATATCCTTAATTCTCAGAATGCTGTAGAGTAAAAGAATATATTATATATTATTAAATTTAAAACCATATCAGTCGCCAATCGCAAAGTTGTTTGCCGTTATATGTCACTATTAATCCCCATTCGAATGGGGTGGACACAGCCAAGATGGAGCTGGGGAATAATGGCTGGATGATCTTCCAAATGCCCTTTGGTGGGCTATTATATACGCTCTAGCCATTGTGCTATAGTTCAATGTTGACAAGATATCAAGATTACCACAATATCATTTAAGGTAACAAAATAGGTCAGTCATTAATTTTCAAGCAATTTTTATGTATCGAAAATGAACAGACCAAAAATATCACACTAGACGAAAAAGGCGGGAAATACAGAGTCAGTGTTGCCATAAAACAGAAAACCAAAACAACGTACAGTTCGTTATGACAAAAAGAAGCAAAATTAAGGGATCAGTTTAGAACAACAACAAAAATATTAATAAATAAAGTGAAAATATATATATATCAATTAATAAATAAATTAATATATAAATAAAGAAGACATATATCATACCACTACAACACTCCAAATAAAGAAAGAAAATACACTATGCCCCTACAGTGCTACTGCAGTCCCTAGACACTAAGCACGGAATTATAATTAATAGAGGTGAAATATAAAAAGAAAATACTTACTCAGTGTGAATATCTGTTGAATTATCTAGAGTATCAACGAAATGACCTGTTTTTAGAAGTATATCTTGAACCTGTTGGAGAAACGGTATAAGAAGATTCATCCGCACTTTCAAAGGCATTCTGGAAACAATAAATGCAAAAAAAAAATCATCCAACACAAGGCCTTTTCCTGATGAAGGTCAGTGGAGGATGAAAATTCAAGCACTTATATTTTACCTTTATGCCTTTCAAAAGGTGGATTAAGCTTCATAATATTGTTTCCGTGTCATGAAGACTGCATAATTATTAAGAATCAATATAGACATATTTTTTTTACCTCTGCGCCCAAAGCATTTATGAGATTTACTAACATACAGACTCTCATTGGATGCATTATTTATAAAGTATATAAAAAAAATTCACAAAAATAAATCGCAGTAATATATGAAATTATCTTTTGAAGAGTCACAATTATAATGTATAAAATATATATATTAGGTCATTAAAATAAATAGTAGGAATTAATTCTGGTACTCTTGAAGAACTGGAACCTGAAATTTTTATATGTCCTACTTCTTCGGTTAGGGTACAGTTGAGGTCCGTAATCTCTAGTTGGTCGCTGTTAATAAAGGCCAAGCTCAAATTTTATTATCTTTATAGATAACTGATTGATAAAAAATAAGTAAACTCAAGGATGAATAACTGTTTATACTAAAATAAACGTTGCTTTAACTGAGGTCCGTAATATTCAGTTGGTCACTGTTGATAAAGGTTAGGTTACGTTACGTTACGCTGTTTTTTTTATGAGATTGTTTATATAAATTAATATTTCTTATTTATAAATCAATTATGTAGTTTATATTTTAATATATGAATGAATATGGATTGTATGAAAATAGGTATGTATTTTTCAATTGGGGTAAAGTTGAGATCTGTAATCTTCAGTAGGTCGCTGTTGATAAAAGTCAGTTTCCAATTCTTTATGAGCTCTTTAAATCTTAAACTACCTGCTGAAGAATCACATTCATGATGTATAAAGTATATTAAAAAAAAAGTTCATTAAAATAAATCGTAGGAATTTTGTCTTAAAGTCCCTTTTGACGAACTATATACATTAAGTATACATGTAAATAAAGGTTCACTAAAATAGTTGGTAGTAATTATATCTTATATTACCTTCTGAAAAACTGTACAGAGTATATATAAAAGCTCAAAGTAATAATGTATTGGGATATTATCTTTACCTTCTGAAGAACAACATTTCTGTCAATAAGGTGATTATTGGCGTTCTGTAAGGAAATTCTTACGTCCCACTCATCTGAAATATAAACATTTATACGAAACCACGATAAAAATTTCAAAGAAAGTGAAAAATTGGAGAATGTAGTGGTTTGGCCATGTGATGAGGAGAAATGATGACTACATGGACAAGAAAATGAAGTTAGGGGGAAAAAATTAAGATTTAAGGGAGATAGGGCCGATAGAAGATCAGACAAAAAACCCATGACTATGGAGGAGTCTAGTCAGGAGCCCCGACGCGAATTCCAGATCAAAATTTTGCACGAGGGTCTGCCCCTCTCTTTCTTTATCTCTTACTTTATTTAAGTTTCGTGCTTTTCCCTCCAATTCCCTTATATCCTTAATTCCCTCCCCTTTTTTTCCCTCCTATCCTAAAAAAAAAAAAAAAAAAAAAAAAAAAAAAAAAAAAAAAAAAAAGCCCTGACGCCACACAGACGTGGATGTGGGAATTGTTAGAGAAAAAGGTTACCGAATCACAATTTTTTTGCTTAATATTTCTGTGGATATAACGCGATGCAAAGTAAGCACAAAATTACATTTTGCAGTTTTTAAGCAATACAGTATTTCAATTTAACTCTGAAAATGAGTTCAGTAACGTGCATAAATCAAGTCTCTTTCGTAAAAAAATAAACTTGGTTTTATTGTAAATTTATTTTTGAATATCTTATAAGATTATATCTCTTATCTGTCCATTCATCATGATAAGTTCGGATATATTTCTCTGGTAATATATTTATATTAAATAAATGCTGATTATAGTCCAAAGAGAAATTTTCTAGATGTTGTAAGGGAGGACAAGGGGATGAGTGGTGTGACAGAAGAAAACACAGTAGTAGGGCAATATGGAGACAATTGTTCCTCTGTGGCGACCCCTAATGAGTGACTACGAGAGATATGATGATGATGTGCTTCATTTTAAAAAGAGTATTGCATTTTTAAGTATCTATATCTGAGTTATTTTGGGTATATATAATTATCTCAAGGATATCAATATTCAGAATATCTTTTGAATAAAAGAGAAGTATAAAAGAAAAATGTTGTTCAAACCTGCAGATACACAGTGTGTTTCATTAAGAAGGTTGTAACCAGCTTTACAAGAACAGAAAACCTGTTTTATTCCTGCAATGATGCGCATGTGGCACTTATGTTGACAATCCTTTATACCACCGCAGCCTGCAATATAGGAAAAGTTATTTTGATGGTAATAGACTTTCTGAAATATATACTTAATTTATACAAGGTCTAGGGCAAGAGTTCTCAGCCCTTTTACTGAGGTGAGCCTATTTGTCTTTTCCTAAAGTTACTGGAGAACTAAATATTAATTCAATATTTATTTCAAATTCAACTGAAACATATATCAAATCCTTTATTATAAAATTATTATTCAAGTACATTTTGCTTAACTCCAAACTGAAAATGTGACGTTAGCAGGTTTAGCCGATTCGCTTGAGGATGGCTGGTACATTATTGTGAACTCTGATCTCAGAGTTGTACCAAGCAAAATAATTTTTCCAATGAGCAATGTGGTGCTCATGAGCTCCTGGTTAAGAACCCCTGCTCTAGAGAATTGTATACATTTAAAAAAACTACATTCTACCCATTTGTAAATATTCCTTCAAAATAATCAGGAACACTGAGATTGAAAAAAAAATCAAATCTGTATAAAAATACAACAAAATAGTACAGGAACCCACTTCTGCTTTCGTCTATAAAGATATGAAAACTAATCATGTGCTCCATTATCTCACATGGAACTCGACCTCCTGGCTTTTGAGACTAAATTCTTAAGACAAAACTTCCTCAACATAGCCAGGCCGACAGTTCAGAATAAGAATCTAAATTGCGACTTAGAAGAGGTCCTATAGAAACTCGTGCCTTCTTTCACGAAGGCTCAGATGAATCCTACAGAACCTATCAAAATACATTCACTTACCTATTGATAATGGCCTTGAAGTGAACTACCTTGCATTTACCGGGTGTTATATATCCAATAATTTAATGAGCAATGACACTCATACACAATCTAGAAACATTTCTACACACAGGATTAAACCCTAAAACTTTTGAGATTATAACTTTTGAAGTTGGAGCTTCTGCCACTGAGTTCTGACTTCAGAATTTACATACTGTGCTCAAAAGTCTTAGGGTCAATTCCCGTTTGGAGTAATGTGCTTTTATTTTTTAACAGTGTCATTGTGTGTTAAAATTGGTAAATATATATATAAACCAATTAATCTATTCTATCTACCTGGCTGTTTCCCCCTTTAAATGGGGGGTAGCCGACATCAAAGGATATCACTGAAAGGTGAGAGGATCTAGGTATGATATGAAAATTTCACTTAAGTCTGTGAAACAGATGAGAGTTTTTCTGTGACCTGCTCAAAGTCGCGAGCTAGATTCCTACTTATGACTGTCAAACTAGCTCAGTGATAGCAGCTTTGACTTCACAATTTATGTAAGAATAAGCTTTAAAGTGTGGATAACGTGGCCATATTGTTTATAATGATATAGGTTCTTGAAGGAAACACTCGATTCTGGACTTGAAGTCTATTACGAGAAAATATATACATATATATATATATATATATATATATACAAGAGACTATACATCTGGGCAAACGGAAGAGACACTAAACTTGCATGACTAACAGGGTATGAGGCTGATACAAAATTGATATGGTATGAGGTTGATACACGACTATGGCTAATACACAACTGACTATATAGTATTGATCTAAAATTTGAAGAACACTTATCATTCATTGTTCACCACAAATCATCCTGTTCATTAATTGGCTTGTTCACACCATCATGTATCATTTTAATGTTCTAACAGCCGAACTGGTCATCAGCTATCTCCGGGTCTTGAATTTGGGCATGCTGGCCGACGGGCATGAGAATCATACTGGTGCTTGACTTGTTCAGTATGAGTGGCAGCTCGCTGGTCACAATCTTCGTTCCCGGCTTGCCATTCCATGGAGAAGGACTCTGGGTGGGCCGGGACACAAGAGCAGAGAGGTCAACCATACAGCACCTGGTCGGGAAAACAACCTGCAGACATATGGGCATTGCGTAGTTCTTGGAGACCCCTTTAGAAGTCCACGTAGTCAATGATTCCATTGGGGCGTCATCTTCAATATGAGGTGCTTTACAGACTTCACTGCTTCCTCAGCATGTCCATTTGATTGGGGATAGTGGGGCAAGGACATCACATGGTGAACACCCCAACGTTCCATTAAACTCCAGAAGTCAGCGCTGTTAAACTGTGGGTCTTCATAAGTCCTTAGGCAGAGAGAAACATCTACTTCTTGGAAGTATCCGTATAACATTTTGACCACTCTTGAAGCCGCCATGTTGGGTCCACAGGATATGGCCACAGGCCAGCCAGACAGTCTGTCCGAAATTACCAGGAATAACTTCCCTACAACCTGGAAGAAATCAGCGGAGACAGATTCGAAAGACCTCGTAGGGAGGGGTTCCTGTTGCATTTTGGTGAGGAGACTTTGTAGGCGGATTCCGCTCTTAATGCAGCTTGGAGTTCCTAAAAGGCCCTGTCGGTTTCCGTAGGTGATGACTAGTCCACTATGATGATAGCGTTGCATGTAACAATGCGTTGTACATGATGACAGTTGACGTGTTTCTCGCTGGTAGAAGGGGAAGCTCTACCAGAACCTGAAGAGCTGTCACGACCCTTGTCCTTTGTCTTGCAACATCTATTGTAGTAGCCAGTCTAGTTGCAGTTGCTGCATTGCACTTACTTGGCTGAGCATCTGGGGGTCCTGGCCCAGTGACCCATACCGCCAAAGTTGATACAGGTGCCGTCAGCAACATGGCACCTTCCAGGGCAATGTTGGAGATGCAGAACTGGCATGAATACCTACAGTAAGACTGTGTCAGTGAATTCTGCTGGGAGAAGGCTGTCTTCTGCCATCATTGCTCTTTCTTGTACACAGAAATGGCACATAGCTGACTGGGTGAGGGATGAATAGGTGAAGCAGTTGTACAAGCAGTCTTGAATAACCAACAACACATGACGAATTACTGGAGGGATGCAACTGCGTCCAGAGAAATAAGCCGTTGTACAAGGTCCTGGCCTTGGACTGCCATCAGGATCACCATCTTCAATTGTGTCTCGGCATACGTAATGGGATCGCCGGAACACAGGTTTACCTCTTCATGCAAGTTTTTGAGGCGAACATAAAAGTCACTGAAGGACACACTATCAGCTTGCTTGCAGTAAAAATAGGTCACAATCTCGAATGGCTGCATTCCTGAGATTCTTGAAGTAATCTTGGAGGGATGCCAAGTGTGTGCTTCAGAGCTTTTTGTAGCTCAAATGAGATGCACATGCAAAGCTGTATGAGCTGTTTCTCTCTTGATATTTTCTGAAGGTCTATTATAACAGCAATGTCGTGCCACCTCCGACGTCACTGGCAAAAAACTTGAGACATTGCATCAGCTTGAAGAGTGGGTGGGCTCTGTGGCACTGGTTTACTTGAATGAGGAAGAGCAGCCGTGGGAATAGCCATGAAAACCGGTCTGGCAGACAGATGAACAGGAGAGCTGTGGATCACAGGAGGAGTTCCTGGAGGTGCTAGTGTATCCTGGGAATTGGCACTAACAGACAAATCCATCGGGATTGTGGGGTTGTTAGGTATAGCTTGTGTTGTATTTGGAAGCTGTGGGATGAGGAACTGTGCCACTCCACATATGTGACATCATCTGTAGGAGTGCCTTAAAGCTTACATTTTCCTCCTGGCATTGTAAGTCTTCAGCTTTCCTACAAAGCTCATCCTAGTAAAGCCAGCCTTGCTCAAACTCTTGTAGAAACTTCAGAAGCTGAAGGACATCACCACTATTATTCTGTGTGGCTGTAAAGTTGGGAGTTAGTGGCGGTTGGAGGGAGTACATGGCAGACTCTGCCTCATGATGAGTCATTTTTTCCTCATATTCCTCATGAAGAGCAGTGAGGAAGTGATGGATGTCATGCAGTTCATCCAGGGCATGTGAGGAGTCTCCGTAACAGGCAGAAGGAGAATCAGCCATTGTCCAGTAGAAAAATGCAGGTAAGGCAAAGAGTGAGTAAAATCCAGGCATGTGAAACAGATTCCTGGGTAAAAAGTAGTGAAAATGGGGGCATTGTACTGACTCACTATACTACACTCGTTGAGCAGTATACACTACGGTAAAACGTCTTTTACTGCACGCTAATCTAAAAGTTTAGCATTGCAGAGGGAATATCGTAGAGTATTTCTCTCTCTACAAATCTTATTTTCACCTGAATTTTAATGTATAATTCTTTTAGTCTTGGTAGCGTGGTCGGTGATAACAGATAAGCATCTTCTTCCTTGAAGTGATTTATTCGAGTGTGCACTTATTTAGCACCTCAGAGTCCCCATTCCTATAGTTCCTGTCACTATCAATTCCCGCCCCCAAGAGGGAGACTTCTAACTGTGGACGTGCCTTCTGCCCCTGGCAAAGGCTGAACTCTAACTAACTGGGCTCTTTTGCCAGTCCTGGAGGTCGGCGGGTATCGGGTGCATCACTGCCATCTGGCAATTATAGGCATCTAGGACATGCCGTGTGAGGCTATAGGCATCTATGATATGCAGTACGACACCCCCCACCACCAATCTGAAATATCTCCAATATTTCGGACTAAGCATAGCTACTTTCATGAGAGCCTTAAAATTTTCTAACTATCATTATTTTAAAAAAACGAGGCAGATCTATCTAAGAAACTAACTTATGAAACTGTTACAATCTCATACAATTATCTAAACAGATTACTGTAATATAAAAATTACTATGCAAGAAGCTGACAAAAGAAAAATATGTTCTTTATAATAAGCATTGTAATTAAAATAAAAAAATCAAAATTAAGTATTCACAATTGCAATATATAGCTAGTAAGCATTGGCAAAATTATTTAAGAACAAAGCTAATTAAGCTATTTCATTATTTATCAAACAGTACACAATACATTTGGACATGCCATATGCAAGTACAAAACATTTGTCATGTTGTGAAAAGAGTTAATATGGTGTGAAAAGAGTTAAAAATATTCACAATTATAATATGTAATTACTATTCAAGGACAAACTGATAGGAGAACTCAATGAACACAAAGACTATATCGTGACTTAAAACAATGATAATATTTAAACAAAAAAATTTATTATGATTTTTGCAAATTGTAAGATTTAACAAGTTATAGTGAGAAAAAAATAGAATTCAACATGCACAATTGATCAATGACACTTATTCTAATAAACTTAAATCTAAGGGAGACTGAGTTTTTTTTTTTACGTCTATTATGTTTAAAATTATCTTAAAACTAGAAAAAAAGAACAAAATATTGCAATATTTGGTCTTCCCAAATCGTGGTCAAAGACGGTGGGGACATTTTCTTTCCCATTTTTATCAGTTCGAATACGTGGGGGAAAATATTTTTTTCTTAATTATTTATTTTTTTTTTTACAGGGAGTTTCCATACCCTTTCATTTGGTTAGTTTTAAAATTTTCTATTATAGGGATTTTCAATTCCCTTTTTTTTTTCATGGTCACTAAAGTTATTATATGTATAGGGATTTTTTCTTTCCCTTTTTAACTTTTAATTTTTGGGAATTTTCATTCCCCCAGCCCCTCAGTTACCCATCATTGCTAGGTCTTGCAATATCACTTCTTCTACTTTCCCGGGACCTTTGCCTGACAACTTTGAGGTAGGTCCGGGTTGTAACACGTACCACAAATCCTCTTTTCATTCTGGAGACTGGCCGGACAAAGGGAGGGCGTTGATGCATCAACCGGATCAACAGGAACCCCTCCCGCCCGCTTTCATGCGACTTTTGAGGTGGTCCTATACTATGACCATGTCTCACGCCCCTCCCCATCGAGGCGCATCTCACTTTAATAGCTTAAAAATACGAACATAGCCTGATGTAGATTCTAAGGCCGGAAATTAGAGCCTAATGTAGCTACTACAAATGCAGAAAGAATACAGATGACCTCTGCATACAAACAAAGGCAGTCAGAGGATATACTTCACCTCTCTGCATCTGCAGGCGCTTGCTATCTCTCCCATGGGTAAAAGGGACTGGATTGTGAAAATAAAATTTGAAAATTGCAGGTCGGGGCTGCCTGGAAATAGGGTGGTAATGGAAAGTATGTGTCTACACCATTAGATTATTATCCCAAAATATTTAGGACTTAGCTGAGTAACTGATACATAACATTAGTATAGTATAGATATCAAAAAGAAAAGTCATGAAATGCTGAGAATTAGCCACTAAAGAAATATTCTTATTAGCAGTGACTACAGTAACATAAAAGCATGAATTCAAGATAAAAATTACAAATCCTAAGGTTACTGCTGATAGCATTTACTTAAATAATAATTATGCAAAAAGGCCATGGAGTGATAGCAACAATAACAGCCAACATAATAATAACAATACTAGTAATCATGATCATAATTAGTATAATAAAAATTAAATAAAAAATACTAAATCTGGAATGGCAGTATATATGCAATTGAGATTGGCATTTTGAAGTAAGAACAGAGTTTATACTTATATTTCATAATAATGCCCATTCTAACACAGTCTTTTTGGGCTATTCGACTTCCTGCAGTCATAATATATATATATATATATATATATATATATATATATATATATATATATATATATATATATATATATATATATATATATATATATATATATATATTTATCTATCTATCTATCTATCTATCTATCTATCTATCTATCTATCTATCTATCTATCTATATATATATATATATATATATATATATATATATATATATATATATATATATATATATATATATATATATATATATATATATATATATATATATATATATATATACATACATGCATGCATGCATGCATGCATACATACATACATACATACATACATACATACATACATACATACATACATATATATATACACATATATATATATATATATATATATATATATATATATATATATATATATATATATATATATATATATATATATATATATATGAGCATAGTTATCAACTTTCCGGTTGCCCAATTTGTCAGTGGGAGCTTTATCTATTTTCTAAAACAGTTGCAATATGTGGCAGAAAAACTCATATAATAATCAGTTCAACCGATGTCTTATCAGTATTTATGCAATATCAGCATGCAAAAACTTAAAAAAACTGAAATAAAACTAGGGCACATTTATTATTTAGCAAATTTGCAAAGGAATCAAAAAGAATCAATGGTTATAATACTCAGTCAACATAGAGAAGTAACATGGTTCAGTATGTAAAGGGTAAAAAAGGAAGAGAGAGAGAGAGAGAGAGAGAGAGAGAGAGAGAGAGAGAGAGAGAGGAGAGAGAGAGAGAGAGAGAGAGAGAGAGATTATTTTTATTTTATTAATTTATTGCGCCAAGGCGTCAGACATTACATGAGTTCATACAAATAATGCTTCAAATGGATACAAAACCAAGAATTGAACATGGTTTACAGGGAGGTGTACATATTGATAAAACATTGCTGCATACTAACACACAACTCACAGTATGGCAGCACAGAGTACATTATATGCAAAAGTAAAGCTCAGAGAAACGCAGAATGCACAAACAGAATTATACAGCAACATACAGAAAATATATGTATAATTCAATATAATAATAACGAGCAAGAATAACATCAAGGTTGTCATCATTAAGTAAAAATGAGCAGATCTGTATTAAGTTCTGACCTCGTGGTAAAACATCTCTCACTGTGGGGAACTGAAGACAATAGTGGTCAAGAGTGTTAGCATTAGGACGGTCGCATAATTTACAGGAGGTGTACTGTGGCATAGAGAGAGAGAGAGAGAGAGAGAGAGAGAGAGAGAGAGAGAGAAATTTACTTTTCTTAAAAAAAAAACCTATAACTTTTGCTTATATGGCTCTTTTTATGACTTGACTTCCTGCCCAAACTACACAAGTGGACAGATCGCAACTGCAATCATTTTCTAAGGTCTAAAAAAAAACCTTTAACTTTTGCTTATATGGCTCTTTTTATGACTTGACTTCCTGCCCAAACTACACAAGTGGACAGATCGCAACTGCAATCATTTTCTAAGGTCTAAAAAAGAATAAAAACAAAATAACTTAGTGTACATATAAAGAAACATCGAAGCATAAATCCATTCATTTCTGTTTAACGTTGCACAGGACTTTACTGAAATGAGCATACACATCCCTGTCTATTATAACAATCTTTTCTCTTTCTATAAATCAGAGGGTTGAGTTGAAGCACACACTCGCTATAAGTCTACATACCTCTGATGACATTAAAGCAATATACTACAATCATATGTGATAATATCGCTACTACTATCAACAAAATTACGATTATCTTAATTAGCTCAATTAAAATTATAAATTTCATGACTATGATAGTAATTAACAATAATCAACTCTATATAGGTTTTTCAAAATCATTTTAATTATAATATATCAAAGGGACAATGATATTAAAGATGTTTCAACACAAAGAATAAACTATATATAAAAAAAACATGTATCTGAAAAGAATATAAAAAGTTTGACTCTTTGTATGCGGTAATAGAATTAAAAATAATATTTCATTCGCAACATTAAAGAATGAATTTTGTTTAAGTTTCATAATCTCTTACTGAGTTGTACATGAAAAATAATATATTCTTCTACTAACTCAAATTTGAATTTTTTCGAGTGACTATTTAACAGAAATACCACAGGAGCCAGGGGGAGTTATATATTTTTTCTTCTTTTCATACTTACGATCGGGTAGGTACTTAACTAACTTCTTTTTTACCCTCTTTCCTTTTCCTACCCCAAAATACTGCTCAATATCTGTCTCCTGGACTTCTAATGGCTAGCTTTTGCGGGGAGTTTTGCATTTAGGCGCTGTTCCTCCCCTGTCTCTTTAGTTTCTGGATCAACTTTGTCTCTTTCAAATGCAGGAAACGGCTGTTTGACATTCTTGTGATCATTTCTTGTGAGTTTACACTCTCTTCTTCATGACCAAGCTGAAATAATTGTGACAAACATTATCATGGCAAAAACTTCAGTTTTATTTTACTTATTTAGCATATTCTTTCAGACAAATAATGTATATACTGCAGCTAGAAAGAAAAATAAAGAATCATTCATAGATTCACATCCTTTATCACTTAATATCTCTCTTGGAATTCTCGAAAATCGAATAATAATCTGGCCTGGTGGAAAGCACTTTCTCAGAAATATCCCTCAATAGATATCGCAACAGCTACATCACCATTAAAATAACAAAAATATGGCTGGGATTAAGACACAGTGACTCGCGATCTCACCCCCAAACACCCTCCCTTCCTCACACTCAGGTCGGACGCTGACATGTGTTATACACCTCCCATTCGCGTCACTTCCATTGACTTAAACTCACACAATCACTCACCCATTCTCTTGCGGCGACTTCCCCCCCTTCATTACCCCATTCGTATCTCGTAGTTTTTACCCCCCAACACTCTGAGGGAGTGCGTTGGTTGGCGATCTGTCGAGGCGTCTCTCTCAATGGTTATAAGTCCCCATTCTTTCTCACCCTCTACACTACGTTAGGGTTACATTTAAACCTCCCCTACCCAAGAACGGTTACTCGACTACTTTTCCCGCCCGCATAACAAAAAAATAAAAACTCATTGTATTTAACAGTAAAGATCTAAATAATATCACGAAAGTTTGTTATTCTTCAAAAGGAGAAGTTATAAAAGTAATTTAAAATCAGTTTCTTTATAATAACGACATTAGAAGAACAATCGGTCATTTCTGCCTTTCTCCCGCCAAAATATCACCCACTAAGAAAAAGAAAAACCTTGAAAGCAGGTGCAGGGGTATTTCTCACTACTACTCTTCATGAACACTGCCACTTTCGTTTTAAGAAATTAATATAAAAATGATTTTACACATACATTAAATCTTTTTCAATTAAAAGGAATACATTTGCCTGTTTAATAATTAACTTAGGCAATAATGAAAATAAGTTGAACACCCTTCAATGCAATTACTCGTTGTATTATTCAAATTATAACAAAAATAGAGTTTATTACTGCTTATAGCTATTAGTACAAATTATCCATGTTAGTAATGGGTACAGATATTCTACTTTTTTTTTATTAATTTACTAGAGCCACATCCCTATTATATGTGGGGTGGCTAAGTCAAAGCATCACTACAAGTAAAAGGCGGACTCCTCCAACCTCAGTTTCTTTTAATAATTGTCCCATTACTCACTGGATACAGATCACACGTACTTAGCTATTTTGGGAAACTGCTTGAAGAACATCACGGCAACAGACAATGGAGGAGGGGGCTCTTCTGCTTGACTTGATGATTTTCCCGCCAACTTCGTCCATCTCTCTTGTAAAATCGACGAATTGCCATCTTCTTGGTTGGATCCGGTAACATATAACTTCTGGCAAGGGGTGTTTTCTCTCAAAGCCCCGGTCACACTTCAGCTCACTGTGACAGTGGTGTACATGAAGGCGCTGTTTCTTCTCTTACTGCTGAGGGCCTTGCCAATACGGGGGCGGGAGAGAGTGACTTGTTCTGGTAACATGATACTGTCGGTGCTGATGCTTTCTCTCTCGGCGTCGCTGTCTCACTGCTTGTAAGCATCTAGAAGCTTATTCAACACTCGAATATTTCTTCCATAGATGCATCTATCTGTTTCTTCTGTGAAGATATAGGCATGGATTGATCATGAGCTGATAACCAGTTATCGCAGAGTACTTCTCTCTCTACGAATCCTATTCTCACCTGAATTTTAATATATTATTCTTTTAGTCTTGGTAGCGTGGTCGGTGATAACAGATAAGCATCTTCTTGGTTAAAGCGGTTTATTATAACATACACTTATTTAGCACCTCAGAGCCCCGATTCCTTTAGTTCTTGTCACTATCGATTCCTTCCCCCAAGGGGGAGACTTCTAACTGTGGATGTGACTTCTACCCTGACAAAGGCTGAACACTAACTAACTGAGCTCTTGTGCCAGTCCTGGAGGTCGGCGGGTATCAAGGGCGTCACAGCCATCTGGCAAATATAGGCATCTTTGAAATGCCGTGTGAAGATATAGGCATCTATGATATGCCATACAATAGGAATTCAATAACCCAAATTAGTAGGCTGATTGTACAAAGGTCATCTTGCTTATAAGGCACACAGAACATGAAAAATTACTCACTGCACCATGTTGATATAGATTCTTGAAGGAAATACTCGGTTCTGTCCCTAAAGTCTATTACGAAATATATATATATATATATATATATATATATATATATATATATATATATATATATATATATATATATATATATATATATATATATATATATATATGCATGCATACTGCACCATGTTTATATAGCTTCTTGAAGGAAATACTCGGTTCTGGCCTTAAAGTCTATTACGAAATATATATATATATATATATATATATATATATATATATATATATATATATATATATATATATATATATATATATATATATATATATATATATATATATATATACATACATACATACATACATACAAACATACATACAAAAACAAACAAACAGCTGAATGACAACCTAAAGGAATTAGATGTTAGTTTACTGCTCTCCTCTGAGAGAGACGAGATTGCTGCTTGGAATGTCCAGATTAAGGAAAACATTGAACAGTTCAGAAAAGAGTTCCAGGAGCTGAATATGGAAAATGATGCCATGAAAACGTCCTTTGCTGATGCACCAAAGGGGAATGTGGCAGTAAAAGAGGCTGTAAAGGTGGTGGCACTGGAAAACATACAAACAGTTGACTATAAAGAGACAGTAATCGAAAAAATGAAAGACGTTGTGATGGAAAGGGCAAACCCACTCATCAGACAGGCACTTGATAAGGAGAAGACAGTGGTAATCTCAGGCATAAGTGAATCCCAGGAGCCAACATGGCAGGGGAGACTTGAAGAAAATAAAGCTAGGGTTGTAGACCTGATAAGAAAGCTTGGAGTAGTATGTGGTCCTGAGGATATTGTAAACATACACCAACTAGGTAAATATTCGAGGGAAGGAAAGCCGAGACCAACAAAAGTAACCTTTGAGAGAGGGGAAACATGTAGGGAAATATTGTTGAGAAAAAAAAGTCTAAAAGACCTTCAAGAATGCAAAGAAGTGTTCATTAGACGATACAGAACACAGGAAGAGATGGGAAAGATCAAAAACTTGTTGCAAGAGGCAAGAAGGTTAAATGATGAAAGAAATGAAGAAGAGAAGAAAAATTTTTGCTACAGAATACTTCCAGATAAAGGGGAGATAAAGAAGATAATGACAGAAGATCAGGGGATGGGGCCTCATTAAGATTGTTATACACAAATGCTGATGGATTAGCTGGTAAGGCAGTAGAATTAAAAGATAGGATTCACAACAGTAAGGCAGATATAGTAGCAATTACAGAGACTAAGTTGAGTGAGGACATAAACAGTGTCACAGTTTTTCCTAAGGACTTCAGAATACTAAGGGTTGAAAGATCTGAGAGGACTGGTGGAGGGATAGCACTGCTCATAAGTGAGAGGATTCAAGTTGAAGAAATAAACTTGGCTATAGAAAGTGAGTTCAGGGAATTTCTTGTTGCTCGCATAAATACTGGGTCAGAGAGCATTATAATAACTGTTGTATACAACCCACCAAGGAACAAAAATAGGCTTGAAATTTATGAGGAAAGTCATATAGGTACTACTGAAGTCATAAACTCAGTTGTTAACATGGCACGGGAGAAAAAATGTAGGATTTTGATTATGGGAGACTTTAATCATAAAGAGATAGATTGGATAAATCTTGACCCACACAGTGGTGAGGACTCATTCGGGGCAAGATTCCTAGATTGCGTACAAGGGAATTTCCTACACCAACATGTAATGGAACCAACAAGAGCCAGGGGTGGGGATGAGCCATCACTACTTGATCTAGTGTTCACAGATAATGTGTTGGATATTGAAAATATTGAGTATGAAGCACCAATTGGAAAGAGTGACCACTGTGTGTTGTTGATGGAGTATATCATTGAAGATATTCTTCCTGAGAGTAGAGGCACTGAGGACATGAGGAGGAACTATCCAAAAGGAGATTACATCAAAATGAATGAGCTTTTTGCAGTTATTGACTGGAGAACCTTATTTTACAACAAATCTGTACAAGAGATGTATGACATCTTTTGTGAGAAATATGGGAAGATAGTAGATTGCTGCATACCTGTCACCAAAGTAGGTGTAATTCATGCCAGAGAGAAATGGTTCGATAATGGGTGTAAAAGAGCTAAGGAGTGGAGAGACAAATGCTGGAAAAGGTATAGGAGGAGAAAAAACATAAATGCCTGGCAAACCTACAAATGAGCAAGAAATGACTACCTAAGTAAAAGGAGAGAGGCAGAGAGAGACTATGAGAGGGACATCACCAGGAAGGCTAAAGAAAATCCCAAGCTTTTCCACAGCTTTATCAGAGGAAAACTGAAGGTAAAAGAACAGGTTTTAAGGCTAAAGAGAGCGGATGGAAGCATCACTGAGACGGATGAAGAGATCTGCAAAGAATTGAACAAGGAGTTTCAGTCAGTATTTACAGTAGAAAATACCCCACCCCCTCAGATTGCAGTGATAGAAGCTCAAGGGCCGGTATTAGAGAACATCAACCTTACAGCCACAGAGGTATGCAAAGCGCTGATGGGTTTAGATGTTCATAAAGCTACAGGTCCTGATGACATATCCCCTCATGTGCTTAAAAAATGCGCAAACACAATATCAGTGGCACTAAGTATCATATTTAAGGAGTCACTGGAGTCGGGGGAGATTCCAAGATGCTGGAAACAAGCAAATGTGATACCTATCTTCAAAAAGGGAAGGAGGGATACGGCTCTGAACTATAGACCAGTTTCCTTGACCAGCATAGTTTGCAAAGTTATGGAGAAACTACTAAGAAGCGTATCTCGCTTCACTTGGAATCGTTCAACTTTTTGTCAGTGAGGCAACATGGCTTCAGAGAAGGTAGATCAACAGTAACAAACTTATTAGAATTTTATGATGAGGTAAGCCAAATCTTACAGGAAAGAGAGGGCTGGGCAGATTGCATATTCCTAGACTTCCAGAAAGCGTTTGACACTGTTCCACATGGGAGACTTATTAGGAAGCTGCAATCAATGGCTAGAATAGGTGGAAATGTTTTGGAATGGATAAAAACTTACTTAGAAGGAAGGGAACAGAGGGTTAGAGTAAGACACTCAGTGTCTGAATGGAGAAGAGTTAGTAGTGGAGTTCCACAGGGTTCAGTTTTAGGGCCACTTTTGTTCCTTGTATATGTAAATGACCTACCAGATTCTGTAAATTCATTCATGAATATGTTTGCAGATGATGCAAAGATTGTGAAGAAAGTAAAAAACGAGAACAATGGTAGAGAACTTCAGGAGGATCTAAATAATCTGCATGAGTGGTCAGAAAAGTGGCTAATGAAATTCAATACTTCAAAATGTAAGGTAATGAGAATGGGTACAAGTGCAAGAAGGCCCAAGCTTGACTACTCGGTGGCTGGAGTACAACTTCAAGAGACAGAAAATGAGAGAGATCTAAGAGTAAACATACTGGCAGATTTGTCTCCAGAAATACATATAAATGGCATAGTAAGGGCAGCATATGCATTCTTATCAAATGTAAGGGTAGCCTTCAGGCACATGGACAAGGAAATGTTCAGAAATATTTATGTAACCTATGTGAGGCCAAAACTCGAATATGCAGCCCCCTTTTGGAATCCGCACTTGAAAAAGCACATAGCTAAGCTTGAAAAAGTTCAAAGACATGCCACGAAACTGGTGCCAGAAATACGCAATCTCAGTTATGATGAAAGGCTGAGGGAATTAGACTTACCATCACTGGAAGCTAGAAGAGTGAGGGGGGATATGGTGACAGTCTTTAAATTCCTTCATGGTTATGATAGAGTGGATAGGGATCGATATTTTGATATGGCTGGCTCTAGAACTAGAGGTCATAGTTTGAAGCTTCGTAAGAAAACTTCTTTGCAGGATGTAAGGAAACACTTTCAGTGTAAGAGTAGTTGATAATTGGAATTCGCTAAGCGAGGAGGTAGTTAATGCTATCTCAATCCATAGTTTTAAGGACAGGTATGATAAGTATCACTAAGTCTAAAATGGAACCGATCAGGAGACGGGAAGATACGAGCTTTGGGCTCTTTCCCGTACACACAATCAGGTAATCACAATTAGGTAATCACAATATATATATATATATATATATATATATATATATATATATATATGTATGTATGTATGTATGTATGTATGTATGTATGTATGTATGTATGTATGTATGTATGTATGTATGTATGTATGTATGTATGTATGTATGTATGTATGTATGTATGTATGTATGCATGCATGCATGCATGCATGCATACATACATACATAACATACATACATACATACATACATACACTACATACATACATACATACATACATACATACATACATACATACATACATACATACATACATACATACATACATACATACATACATACATACATACATACATACATACATACATATATATATATATATATATATATATATATATATATATATATATATATATATATATATATATATATACAATCGCCTATATACCTGGGCAAACAGACCTAACTAACAGGGTACGAGGCTAATGTATGACTAACAGTGTATGAGGCTGATGCACGACTCACAGGGTATTAGGCTTATACATGACTAAAGCTGATACACAACTGACTATATAGTATTTAACTAAACTTTGAAAAAGACTATCAATCGCTGTTCATCACAAACCATCCCATTCACTAACTGGCTTGTTGGAGGACCATTTGATAATGATATAGTCATTGCACCATGTTGATAAAGGTTCTTGAAGGAAACACCCAGTTCTGACCTTAAAGTCTATTACGAGAACATATATACATATATATACAAGAGACTATACACCTGGGCAAACGAGGGAGACATTAAACTTGTGTAACTAACAGGGTACGAGGCTGATGCACGACTAACAGGGTATGAGCCTGATACACGACTGACAGGGTATGAGGCTGCTACACTACAATGGCTGATACATGAATGACTATATAGTATTGAACTAAACTTTGAGAAGACTTATCATTCGCTTTTCACCACAAACCACCCCGTTCACCAAGTGGTTTGTTCACAACACCATATTTTGTTCTAATGCTCTAACAGCCAAATTGGTCGTCAGCTATGTGTAATATGTACTAATTAACAGATGAGCTGGCAGTAATGAAATATAAGACCGTTCACTCATATAGCCACAGTTTACAAGTGTTATTACTTGCTTAAATGATTGAATTTATATAAACCGAGTAAGCGCGAGGTATGTGACTTGGATGATGTCGCTGAAAGGAGAGTGCCTGCACTTAGGTAATATCAGTAAAATTCCATTAAATATGTGCAAAAGCCTTGAGTTTCTATGTGGCCTGTGCAAAGCCGGGAGTTAGTTGTCACCCTGGCTCAGTGGCATTAGGTAGGACTTCAGAATAGTCTTAGAGTCGAATTCTGGTATCGGCAGTAAGTTTACACTGTTTACTTGCTGAAATGATTGGGGGCTAATTGTGTAGCCCAATTTTTTATAAAAGGTGATTTCAAAACTGAAAGTGAAAGTATCCCAAATATAAGCAGTTCCTTTCTCTATAACCCCTCCCCAAAAGAATTTGCATCTACGTTAAAAGATGCCGAGTGTAGTAGACGGACTTTAATCCTAATCCTTTAATAAAGGAGGGAAAAGCAGCAGAATTTTTATGATTAGCTGCTCAGTGATAAATAACCAGTAAAGAAGCTGATCCACCATGGAACGTATTTAGTATCTACCATATCATGTATATTGTCACTCAGATTATAAAACACTGAAAGCACCGCTTAATGTGTCACAGTAAGTTCACATTAGAATGGAGGTGGACTCAGTAAAGGTTGGAGCTACGTAATTAAGTTTGTTGCTTTCTAAGTTGAACGCATTCAAATACAAGCCCTACAGAGACAACAAATCTATCATACAAAAATTCCATTAGTTGAACTATCACATTAAGTTTCTTATTTTATTAGTAATGTATACAAATGCATGCCTTTAAGAGATTGCCTGCTCATCATTATCCTTCACCGCTCTTACTACATAACAGGAAATGAGAATATTCCATTAATCTAAACTATGACAGACAACCGAACTACTATATTAAGACCTCTACCATATCTCCTGTGATGAGCATCTTTTACAGAATTTCTCAACACAAACTGAACTGCTTTCCAATTCAGAGATGTCGAATGATAATTCGTATCACATATAATGAGAATATTTTAATAATTTAATCTCTGACCAATACATAAAATATCAAATTATGACATTTTTCATATCCCCTGTGATTGGAATCTTTCACAGAATTTTTCAACAAAATATAAACTGATTTCCAGTTCAGAGACGCCTTAATGTTTATTTACACCACAGAATATAAGAATGTCCCATTTATTTAAACTGATCAATACATAACTATCGAACTGAGACCCTTTCCAAATATCCAGTTGTGTCTTTCAGAGACTTTCTAAACTAAAAATTCATTGGTATCTAATTCAAAGCCACCAAGATGTTAGTTCACAATCTGCTTCATCCAGTATCTCTCATCAAGGGCCCCGCTTCTACATAGAAGCTTTACTATTGGTGAACTAAGATGATATGAGATCCAACAAGAATGTTACTTTTTCTGGAATTTTGATCTTTCACCACCTTATATATTTTAAAACTGTATTTACTGGTATTTGTGGCTCAGTAGTAGTGTCCTAGTTAGGAAGGGCTACTGCAGGTTTGATCCCATTGCAGGGCGTTAGAAAGTGCATCCGGTCTTAATCCTATAGCCCCCAAAAATCTATATTCACCCCTATTCCAATGAGGACTAGCTGTGACACATACAAACGGTACAGTTTATTTACTGGTATCAGTGGTTGAGATGGAAGAGTAGTGATGATGACAAACTTTCCCATGGTATCCCTCATCACATATGCACATGCTCTGACCTCCTGTATACCTGAAAATAATTATTAAATCAGTTTAGTACTTTTGAAAAGTAGTTATTTTTATTATCGTCGTTTTACTAGACTACCTGGTCTAACAGCCCGAGAAACTAAGGAAGGCCACTGCTGATCCTGAGCTTTCCCACAGAGCATTCAGGGAGTGTATGGTGTATTGTTGGTTCATATGGTTGTAAATAGTGCATTCTTCAATTATGAAATTTGACTGTATGATGTGAGGTTTTACATTCTGAACATGCATCATAGACTGGGTCATCCAACCTCTTATGATAGATAAGAAGGGCTGGGTGGTGCAAGTAATTTCTAATACGCAATAAAGAGATACTCCAAATTTCAATATTAATGAGCTTGATATAAAGCATAACTTAAAATTTTGTTGCATACTATTATATTAGTAGTTTCTTTACCAGTACATGAAATTATTATGAAAATTCCTTGTCTAAATCTCTTTTCTATCTATTTACATGCAAAAACCATAATTCCCCTGAGTGGAAGGGTGGCTGAATCAAAGCAAAAACTTGACTCTTTGTGGGAGGAAACTACAAAGAAAGGGATTCCTTATCCAATCGTTCCACCCTCATTTAGATTATTTTTATGACATGCAGGGAATCATGAAGGAGGTATTCTTGCTACAATAGGAATATCCTCTTAATCTTGCAGACTTCTCAAAGTTCTCTTTGAATTAGTCCTTCCAGACAAAGACCATCACTCAAGAGCAAAAGTCTCAACATTAATCCTATGTGTTCATCCGATTTTAAATATCAATCTGTGTCTCAGAGTAAGTTTTTAGTTTGATACGTCTTTTCATTAAACAGGTATTTCTCTCTACTATAGGAAAGCGTTTGAAAATTAAATTCCTGACATTAATACAGGTTCCTTGAGGTTTATAATCTCTGGCATCTTATGAGTAGCTATAATGCATTGGGGGGGGGGGAAGAAATTAAAAAATGTATGATACAATGTTTTATACTCGAACACGCCTCTTGCTAGGTTTCCGTCATAGCCTCCCTTATATTTAATATTCCCTCTCCATGAGCTAATTTTAGGATTAGTGTCAACGTAGCTTGCATTATCCTCAAAGACCTTTGGTTCATTTTCCAAACATAAAGATGTTCAAAACCTTAGATACACACATACAACTGGTGGTTTACTGGTAGGGCCAATGCTGGTGTTGCACTTCCTATACGTCACCTAGTAGGGAGATTCCCAAGTTACTACTAAAAAGCTTTACCTGCCGAAGTAGTTTCTGGTTGAAAAGCTCTTATTATCAGGAGTTCTCATTTATGAATCCAAAGAGCCTCAGATACACTCTCCAATCTTCAGAACTGCTGTTTTGAATCTTCATTCACAAGTGGTTGACAATCTTGTATCTTCTTAATTACATACATACATACATACATATGCACATGGCCTCATTCACCCTTGTAAGAGGGTGGCCGAGCCAAGATACACGCATTCACCACGATCCACACATACCTCAACCACTCCTCTCAGCTCCTTGGGGATAAAGGGTTGCCACATTTCCTTCCACCCTGCTTGAATTATCCACAAGGTAGACGGGCGAGGATATTCTACAGTGAGGCCCAACAGCCATAGCTGGTTTATTCCCACGACTTAATCACATGTCAACTCCCCTTACACTCGTCTATCACAGTTCACTGAACTAGCAGGTGCTAGAAATCCCTTTGGCCCATGTCATCTAAAAACAACCCTCTTCCACTCATTCCTATCTCTTGCACACACTCTTCCCTGCTCCACTAACATTCCACTTGCATTCAATGCCCTTTTCACACCATCCATCCATCTCATTCTAGGTCTTCCTCTTGATCTAACTCCAATCACTTCTGCTCTCCACACTCTCTTCACTATTCGTTAATTACTCATCCTTTCCATGTGTCCAAACCAACTGAACACTCTGATCCATCCTATCTGACAGCTTCATTCCAACACTCGTTCTCTAGCTCATTTCTTACTCTCTCTATCCTAGATGTACCAATCATACTTCTCAAACACCTCTTCTCCATTACATTCAACTTGTTCCTTGCATCCTCTCTTGCATTTTAAGTCTCTGTTCCAATGCTGTCGGTACAATCACACCTTCATATATCTTTCTCTTTACATTCATTCCCAAATATTTACTTCTCATTACAATTTTCAACCCAACTAGACATTTACTTGCTTCCTTCACTCTATGACTTATCTCTGCTTCCATTCATCCACTCCTTGATATATTCGACCCCAGATATTTAAAACTCTCAACTTCTTCAAGTAACTCACCACTCACTCCTACATTCAATCTCCCAACATCAACGCTCATTGTGCATCTCATGACTTTACTTTTACCAATATTCACCTGCAATTTCCTTCTTTCACACACCCTAACAAACTCAGTAATCAAATGATTCAGTTCATTCTTAGTATCAGCCACCAGTACAGTATTCAATTTCCACAACCTTCCATCCTCATCCACTAGTTCCAAGCCTCTGTCTAATACTCTTTCATTTCCTCCCTTACCATTCCATCCATGTACAATTAAACAACAATGGCGACATCACAGAAACTTGATGTAACCATACATTCACCTAAAACCAATCACTCATACCATTCCTGACTCTCACACATGCTCTACTATTTATGTAAAAAATTTTCACCACATCCAACAAACTTCCCCTTATTCCATACAGTTGCAACACACTCCAAAACCCCCTCTACCTACCCTGTCAGGTTCTTTCTCTAAGTCTAAAAAAAAAGTGTCCCTACCTTTGTCTAAGAATTTCTCACACACCTACTTTACTACAAACACCTGATCCACACATCCTCTTCCTCTCCTGAACCCATACTATTCTTCCCCAAGAAATCTCTCAATACATTTCTTAATTCTCTCAATTAACACTCTTCCATATACCTTGCCAACAACATTCAACAACCTAATTCCTTTAAAACTACTACACTCATACTTATCTTCTTTCCCTTTGTAAAATGAAAGTACACCTGTACTCCTCCAATTAACTGGGAACCTCCCTTTCCTAAAACATACATTCAACAACCTAACTATCCATTCTACTAATGCCTTCCCACCTTTTGTCAAGCATTCAACATGACACCCATATATTCCTGGTGCTTTACCTGCTTTTGTTGCTCTCAATACTAAATGTACTTCCTCTGTTGATACTTATCTATCATCCTCATCACTTAACATTGGCATTTTCCATTCGTTTTCCACAGCCACAATCTCTGCCTCTCTATAATTTTCCTCATTAAGAAGATCCCTGACATATTCAGCCATCTCATTCTCTCTCAGCTTTATTTCATCTACTAGCAATCGCCCATCTGCTTCTTTCACCTTCTCCTCCCTCCCAGACTCACCTTTCCTCACTCTTTTCACTTCCCTCCAAAACATCTGTTTATTCCTTTCAAAATTCTCAGACAAGCATCTACCCCACCTTATATTAGCTTTTCTCTTTGCCTCCCTCACCACACACTTTGCTAACCTCCTCTTTGCACAATACCTTACATATGCATCTACACTACCTACCTGCAGCCATAGCTCGATTGCCTGCTTCTTTTCAGACACTATTGCACTCACCTGCTCATGCCACCATTCGCTACCTTTCCCTTTACTTCCACCAGTTAGTCACCTTCTGCAGACTTCCTTAGCACACTTTATAACTTACTCCTTGAAACAGCCACTTCCTTCCTCCACTCCCTCCTCCACTTTCTCTTTCATTACATTCGACACATACCTCAGACTACCTT
>JAXCGZ010023414.1:0-42014 GCA_037179515.1 Halocaridina rubra
GTCACATTTGCAGAACAGGAAGGTCTAGGGTCAGCACAATAGGTCATGAACATTATGGAGGGCAGTAAATAGTCGTCAGCATGAAGTGTGTTTGAAACTCTTGTAACTAAACTTGAAATTGAATATGTCAATAATTCTAGAAAAATAATTTAATATTTCCAGACTAGAAAAGGGCCATTCTGTCACTAAGATCAGTTAGTGCCACACGAGTGCACTCACTAACAACAGTTAGTGCCACACGAGTGGCACTAATTGCCTATGCAAGAGAATTAGTTTCAGAGGTTTTTTCAGGGGTGCCGTTCCATGTCGTGATAACAGGTAGTGAAAACACTAACAAGATTGTTATATTGGTCCGATTTCTTAAACAGTGTAAACCTAGGATACCATAGTAGTTAGTTAGCTAGACACACACAAACGGATTTCATAAACGCAATCTGCCGCGGTTCTGTGTATGGCTAGGATCCCTTGCGGGATCCTAGCCATACACAGACCCGCGTCAGATGCCTTTATGAAATCCGTTTGTGTGTGTCTAGCTAACTAACTACTATGGTATCCTAGGTTTACACTGTTTAAGAAATCGGGGCCTAGGATCCCTTACGGGGTTCCTAGCCATGCACAGAGCTGCGTCAGATGCGTTTATGAGACCCATTTGTGTGTGTCTTAAACTAACTAACAATATGGTATCCTCAGGTTTACACTGTTTAGGAAATCGGGCCTTAGTCTAGAACGTTGAAAAACAATGAGATTGAACAGCAACAAGAACTTGGTGAATTTTCACAAAAATTCGGTACTTGCTCGGTCTTACCTTACGGAAATATTTAGGGCACACACCGAATGCTTAGAGGTAATTGTGATAAGAGTTTGCTGTCCGTATAAAGGCCCCTATACACTGTCAATCATGCTTGTACAATTTTCGAGATTGTGCGAGTAGTGTTTGGGCCACACACTATCAGTAAGATTGAGCAATCATTAGTTGTCTCTTGGAGTTTGTGGAGTGAACATGAGCAAAGAGGCTGCATGCATAGCCATTCTTCTGGCTTTAGACGAAGAAGGAACAAAGAAAATTGTGAAAAAAAAGGTGTGGATGAAAGATTGGTGAGTATTCACCACTCTTTTCACTTATTGTGGAACGTGTGACATATGGGTCAATTTCTCTTATTTTGTCAATTAATTTCACGTAACACACTTTTTAAGCTTCTGTTCTTGTACTCGTCAGTTTTAATTTTCCACAAAGAATAATAATACTTTGTAAGTTTGCAATTGCAAGTTCAAGTACATGTTTATAACGTTAAAATGTATTTTAATTCTTTGTTAAATTCATACTCCAAACAGACCTTCTTTTTTGTGGGCTTGGCGGCTGTGGTTAATTCTGACAGACCTCGTCAGCCATCTACAGACCACCTTCTCCACCCCAATATACAGACCGCCTCCATCACCACCAGTCTACCGACCTCGCCTTCTACACCAACCTACCAACCTCTCAAGCAAGCTACGAACCTCCTCAACCAAGCTACGAACCTCCTTCACAACAAACTACCAACCTCCAAGTCAACAAAGCTACCAACCCCTCCCCAACAGCCTACAGACCCCTTCCAACCACCACTAGACCTCCTTCTCGACCATCTACCCACCTCCATCACGACAAACACCCAACCACCATCTCGACAACCTCCCAACCACCACTCAACCAATTCCCCACCTCACTCGACCACCCTACCCACTCCGTTCAGGACAAACCACCCAACCTCGACCCACCCTCCCAACCCCCTCCGGCCCACCCTACCAACCTCCTCTCAACCAGCCAAGACCCCCACCCGTCACACCGCCCGACCAACTCTCCCTCCCGCCCACCTCAACCCGCTACTGGTGGACTCAACACCGTATCACAGTGAGATAATAATCAAACTAATCAACTAATCTACAACTAACTAACAACAACAAAAACAACAACAAAAAAAACAACAACAACAAAACAACAACAACAAAACAACAACAACACAACAACAACAAACAAAATACCCCCTACCATCACACAACCCCCCCCATCACCCTCAACCTCCACAAAAACCCACCACACCACCTTAACTTAACCACAAAACTCACTCCCCCACCCCAACACCACTCCCCACACCCACTCCCCTACTATACAACACCACCTACAACCTCTTCAAAATTTCTTTCCTAAACCTCCCATTCAATACCCAATAACACACACAACTTCACATAAATTAACTTAACTTAACTCCAAATCAAACCACCAAACTCCCCATCCAACACCCATCCCTCCCCTACCCAACCAACCCCCTCCATCCTATCACCCCCACCTCCCCCCCCCCACATAACAATACCCTCTAACAACTCACTACCCCTCCCCCCTCACACCCCACTTCATACCCTCCCCTAACACACCCACATAACCTAAACTCTAACCAACTCAAACCACCTCATCCCCCCCCCCCCCCACCCCACCCCATCCCCACAATCCACAAACAACCAAACCCCCTCCCTTCTCCCAACCTCCAACTACACCTATCCCTCAACCCCCTCACCCTCAAAATACCCCCACATCCACTCCTCCCCAACTACCTTCTCCACCTCTACATCAAATCATTCTTCCCACCTACCAACACCTTCCACCCTCTTCACCCATCTTCATACTACATCTTTATCCTCACACCCTCCCACCCCCAACCTCCCCTACCCACCCCCCCACTCCCACTAACACCCACCCCTACCACACACATTCACCCTACCCCTAACCACTTAACCTACATCTTATCCTCCACACCCTCCCCACAACACCCCTCCCTCACCCCCCCCCCACAACCAAACACACAACATAATAATACATCTCTCTCATAATAATAACACTCTTCATTTAACACCATCTTAAATTACACATCAACCCACACACCCTAACCCAACTCAACACACCACACTTATCTAATTCTTAATCACCCCTCAACTCTTAATAATTACAATCTTATTTTAACTACCAAAATCTAAATTTACACATTCAACCACACTATCCCACTCATTACACTCATATCATTACTTACACCTAACCTCACATTTACTTCACATCCTCCTTCACTAACAACTCTATCCTCTCAAACCTATTCAACTCCAATATCCCCCCCACTCTACAATTACCTTTACTAACCCTTCTACACTCCAACTACCTTAACAAAATTAAATCCCTATCTCTCCTCCTACATCCACAATACATAACATAACAAAAATAAAATAACCAAACAACCCATCTCCAACCCACCTTCCCTCTACCCTCATAACACTACCTTTCTCAAACTTCCCAACTAAACACACAATTAAAATTTACCTCTCAACTCACCTCTCAATCTCCCACCCCATCAAATATAAAAACAATCTAAACAAACCAACCATACAATAACCTACCAAACATAACAAACCTAACTAAACAACCTAAACACCTCAACATCCCACCTCAAACCCCCACCCACCCCCCCCACAACACAATCAACACCCCCTAACCCCTACCAAAAACCCATTTTTGCTCCGCCCCCCTCAACAACCTACATCAACACCACCCACCAAAAACTAACACTAAACTCTTTACATCCAAAACAAAATCATCACTCCCCCCAACAACACCACCCCAAACTAATTCATCAATTCATGCCCCCTCAACATCCTCTACATACACAAAATAAACAAACACAACAAATCCACCCTCCCAACCACCACCACACAACATCAACAACAACCTACAACACCAACAACACCACAACATACAACAACAAATCCACAAAACACAACAACAACCACAACCAACTCCAACAACACCAACTCCAACAACAACTAATACCACCTATCAACTGATGAGTCACCACCTAGCTGGATGAGGAGGGCGGTAGAGATTTTGTCGTGCTCTGTTTGACGGGGTTGGGGGTCTCTTGGCTGGTTGAGAAGGAGGTTGGTAGGTTGGCCGGGAAGGGGGTTGATAGGTTGGTCGAGTAAGGGGTTGGTAGTTTTCCTGAGACGGAGGTTGGTAGGTTTGTCGAGATGGAGGTTGGGAAATTTGTTGAGATGGAGGTTGGTAGGTTTGTCGAGATGGAGGTTGGTAGGTTTGTCGTGATGGAGGTTGGTAAGATGGTCGAGAAGGAGGTCTAGTGGGTGGTTGGGAAGGGGGTCTGTAGGCTGGTTGGGGAGGGGGTTGGTAGCTTTGTTGACTTGGAGGTTGGTAAGTTTGTTGTGAAGGAGGTTCGTAGCTTGGTTGAGGAGGTTCGTAGCTTGCTTGAGGAGGTTGGTAGGTTGGTGTAGAAGGCGGAGGTCGGTAGACTGGTGGTGATGGAGGCGGTCTGTATATTGGTGGTGGAGAAGGTGGTCTGTAGATGGGCTGACGAGGTCTGTCAGAATTAACCACAGCCGCCAAGCCCACAAAAAAGAAGGTCTGTTTGGAGTATGAATTTAACAAAGAATTAAAATACATTTTAACGTTATAAACATGTACTTGAACTTGCAATTGCAAACTTACAAAGTATTATTATTCTTTGTGGAAAATTAAAACTGACGAGTACAAGAACAGAAGCTTAAAAAGTGTGTTACGTGAAATTAATTGACAAAATAAGAGAAATTGACCCATATGTCACACGTTCCACAATAAGTGAAAAGAGTGGTGAATACTCACCAATCTTTCATCCACACCTTTTTTTTCACAATTTTCTTTTTTCCTTCTTCGTCTAAAGCCAGAAGAATGGCTATGCATGCAGCCTCTTTGCTCATGTTCACTCCACAAACTCCAAGAGACAACTAATGATTGCTCAATCTTACTGATAGTGTGTGGCCCAAACACTACTCGCACAATCTCGAAAATTGTACAAGCATGATTGACAGTGTATAGGGGCCTTTATACGGACAGCAAACTCTTATCACAATTACCTCTAAGCATTCGGTGTGTGCCCTAAATATTTCCGTAAGGTAAGACCGAGCAAGTACCGAATTTTTGTGAAAATTCACCAAGTTCTTGTTGCTGTTCAATCTCATTGTTTTTCAACGTTCTAGACTAAGGCCCGATTTCCTAAACAGTGTAAACCTAGGATACCATATTGTTAGTTAGTTAAGACACACACAAATGGGTCTCATAAACGCATCTGACGCAGCTCTGTGCATGGCGGGATCCTAGGCCCGATTTCTTAAATAGTGTAAACCTAGGATACCATAGTGTTAGTTAGCTAGACACACACAAACGGATTTCATAAAAGCATTTGACGCGGGTCTGTGTATGGCTAGGATCCCGCAAGGGATCCTAGCCATACACAGAACCACGGCAGATGCGTTTATGAAATCCGTTTGTGTGTGTCTAGCTAACTAACACTATGGTATCCTAGGTTTACATTGTTTAAGAAATCGGACCAATATAACAATCTTGTTAGTGTTTTCACTACCTGTTATTACGACATGGAACGGCACCCCTGAAAAAACCTCTGAAACTAATTCTCTTGCATAGGCAATTAGTACCACTCGTGTGGCACTAACTGTTGTTAGTGACAATGTTAGTGACAGAATGGCCCTTTTCTAGTCTGGAAATATTAAATTATTTTTCTAGAATTATTGACATATTCAATTTCAAGTTTAGTTACAAGAGTTTCAAACACACTTCATGCTGACGACTATTTACTGCCCTCCATAATGTTCATGACCTATTGTGCTGACCCTAGACCTTCCTGTTCTGCAAATGTGACACCCATTATAAATAAAAGTTATATTTATATTTGCAAGCAAAGCTATTTTTCATCTGACTTTAGATCTCGTTTAATAATTGGGGTCACATCCGGGCTAAATCGCAATTTTGGGAGGTTAATATCTGATCCAAGTCTCTAACAAGGGCCAAATAAACACCTACCCGAAAAATTTACAATTGGACATCTACCCAAAAATTTACAATTGGACATTACCCAAAAATTTACAATTGGACATCTACCCAAAAAATTACAATTGGATATCTACCCAAAAATTTACAATCGGACATCTACCCAAAAATTTACAATTGGACATCTACAGTTATTACATGTGACCTAAGAAAAAAAAATACTCAGAAACACACTTACACCCATGCGCAAAAACCTCACACGTGTCAATTTTGTGAAACCCAATTTCACTAACACAAAACACTGTCTATGGACATTCGGTGAAAAGTGAAAATAACGATATCTACTGTTTTAGTGGTTCATTCGTAAGTAGTGGTCAATTTCGTGGTTCACAAAACCCGGGAAGTTTTCGTGAACACACGAACGACATTGTCAGGATTTGTCACCTTTGGACCACATCATAAAATGTGACCAAATAAAGGGAAACATGTGCAATATTTTTGTTGTTGTTTTCGTTAAAAGTTTTGTGGTCTCTTTAGCTCTTCAAGGTTAATGGGTTAATTGAGTATGTGTGTGTTTGTGTGTGTGTGTGTGTGTGTGTGTGTGTGTGTGTGATTACCTAATTGTGTTTACGGGAAAGAGCCCAAAGCTCGTATCTTCCCGTCTCCTGATCGGTTCCATTTTTAGACTTAGTGATACTTATCATACCTGTCCTTAAAACTATGGATTGAGGTAGCATTAACTACCTCCTCGCTTAGCGAATTCCAATTATCAACTACTCTTACACTGAAAAAGTATTTCCTTACATCCTGCAAACAAGTTTTCTTCCGAAGCTTCAAACTATGACCTCTAGTTCTAGAGCCAGCCATATCGAAATATCGATCCCTATCCACTCTATCATAACCATGAAGGAATTTAAAGACTGTCACCATATCCCCCCTTACTCTTCTAGCTTCGAGTGATGGCAAGTCTAATTCCCTCAGCCTCTCATCATAACCGAGATTGCGTATTTCTGGCACCAGTTTCGTGGCATGTCTTTGAACTTTTTCAAGCTTAGCTATGTGCTTTTTCAAGTGCGGATTCCAAAAGGGGGCTGCATATTCGAGTTTTGGCCTCACATAGGTTACATAAATATTTCTGAACATTTCCTTGTCCATGTGCCTGAAGGCTACCCTTACATTTGATAAGAATGCATATGCTGCCCTTACTACGCCATTTATATGTATTTCTGGAGACAAATCTGCCAATATGTTTACTCCTAGATCTCTCTCATTTTCTGTCTCCTGAAGCTGTACTCCAGCCACCGAGTAGTCAAGCTTGGGCCTTCTTGCACTTGTACCCATTCTCATTACCTTACATTTTGAGGTATTGAATTTCATTAGCCACTTTTCTGACCACTCATGCAGATTATTTAGATCCTCCTGAAGTTCTCTACCATTGTTCTCGTTTTTTACTTTCTTCACAATCTTTGCATCATCTGCAAACATATTCATGAATGAATTTACAGACTCTGGTAGGTCATTTACATATACAAGGAACAAAAGTGGCCCTAAAACTGAACCCTGTGGAACTCCACTACTAACTCTTCTCCATTCAGACACTGAGTGTCTTACTCTAACCCTCTGTTCCCTTCCTTCTAAGTAAGTTTTTATCCATTCCAAGACATTTCCACCTATTCTAGCCATTGATTGCAGCTTCCTAATAAGTCTCCCATGTGGAACAGTGTCAAACGCTTTCTGGAAGTCTAGGAATATGCAATCTGCCCAACCCTCTCTTTCCTGTAAGATTTGGCTTACCTCATCATAAAATTCTAATAAGTTTGTTACTGTTGATCTTCCTTCTCTGAAGCCATGTTGCCTCACTGACAAAAAGTTGAAGGATTCCAAGTGAAGAGAGATATGTTTCCTTAGTAGTTTCTCCATAACTTTGCAAACTATGCTGGTCAAGGAAACTGGTCTATAGTTCAGAGCCGTATCCCTCCTTCCCTTTTTGAAGATAGGTATCACATTTGCTTGTTTCCAGCATCTTGGAATCTCCCCCGACTCCAATGACTCCTTAAATATGATACTTAGTGCCACTGATATTGTGTCTGCGCATTTTTTAAGCACATGAGGGGATATGTCATCAGGACCTGTAGCTTTATGAACATCTAAATCCATCAGCGCCTTGCATACCTCTGTGGCTGTAAGGTTGATGTTCTCTAATACCGGCCCTTGAGCTTCTATCACTGCAATCTGAGGGGGTGGGGTATTTTCTACTGTAAATACTGACTGAAACTCCTTGTTCAATTCTTTGCAGATCTCTTCGTCCGTCTCAGTGATGCTTCCATCCGCTCTCTTTAGCCTTAAAACCTGTTCTTTTACCTTCAGTTTTCCTCTGATAAAGCTGTGGAAAAGCTTGGGATTTTCTTTAGCCTTCCTGGTGATGTCCCTCTCATAATCTTTCTCTGCCTCTCTCCTTTTACTTAGGTAGTCATTTCTTGCTCTTTTGTAGGTTTGCCAGGCATTTATGTTTTTTCTCCTCCTATACCTTTTCCAGCATTTGTCTCTCCACTCCTTAGCTCTTTTACACCCATTATCGAACCATTTCTCTCTGGCATGAATTACACCTACTTTGGTGACAGGTATGCAGCAATCTACTATCTTCCCATATTTCTCACAAAAGATGTCATACATTTCTTGTACAGATTTGTTGTAAAATAAGGTTCTCCAGTCAATAACTGCAAAAAGCTCATTCATTTTGATGTAATCTCCTTTCTGATAGTTCCTCCTCATGTCCTCAGTGCCTCTACTCTCAGGAAGAATGTCTTCAATGATATACTCCATCAACAACACACAGTGGTCACTCTTTCCAATTGGTGGTTCATACTCAATATTTTCAATATCCAACACATTATCTGTGAACACCAGATCAAGTAGTGATGGCTCATCCCCACCCATGGCTCTTGTTGGTTCCATTACATGTTGGTGTAGGAAATTCCCTTGTACGCAATCTAGGAATCTTGCCCCAAAGGAGTCCTCACCACTGTGTGGGTCAAGATTTATCCAATCTATCTCTTTATGATTAAAGTCTCCCATAATCAAAATCCTACATTTTTTCTCCCGCGCCATGTTAACAACTGAGTTTATGACTTCAATCGTACCTATATGACTTTCCTCATAAATTTCAAGCCTATTTTGGTTCCTTGGTGGGTTGTATACAACAGTTATTATAATGCTCTCTGACCCAGTATTTATGCGAGCAACAAGAAATTCCCTGAACTCACTTTCTATAGCCAAGTTTATCTCTTCAGCTTGAATCCTCTCACTTATGAGCAGTGCTATCCCTCCACCAGTCCTCTCAGATCTTTCGACCCTTAGTATTCTGAAGCCCTTAGGAAAAACTGTGACACTGTTTATGTCCTCACTCAACTTAGTCTCTGTAATTGCTACTATATCTGCCTTACTGTTGTGAATCCTATCTTTTAATTCTACTGCCTTACCAGCTAATCCATCAGCATTTGTGTATAACAATCTTAATGAGGCCCCATCCCCTGATCTTCTGTCATTATCTTCTTTATCTCCCCTTTGTCTGGAAGTATTCCGTAACGAAAATTTTTCTTCTCTTCCTCATTTCTTTCATCATTTAACCTTCTTGCCTCTTGCAACAAGTTTTTGATCTTTCCCATCTCTTCCTGTGTTCTGTATCGTCTAATGAACACTTCTTTGCATTCTTGAGGGTCTTTTAGACTTTTTTTTCTCAACAATATTTCCCTACATGTCTCCCCTCTCTCAAAGGTTACTTTTGTTGGTCTCGGCTTTCCTTCCCTCGAATATTTACCTAGTTGGTGTATGTTTACAATATCCTCAGGACCACATACTACTCCAAGCTTTCTTATCAGGTCTACAACCCTAGCTTTATTTTCTTCAAGTCTCCCCTGCCATGTTGGCTCCTGGGATTCACTTATGCCTGAGATTACCACTGTCTTCTCCTTATCAAGTGCCTGTCTGATGAGTGGGTTTGCCCTTTCCATCACAACGTCTTTCATTTTTTCGATTACTGTCTCTTTATAATCAACTGTTTGTATGTTTTCCAGTGCCACCACCTTTACAGCCTCTTTTACTGCCACATTCCCCTTTAGTGCATCAGCAAAGGACGTTTTCATGGCATCATTTTCCATATTCAGCTCCTGGAACTCTTTTCTGAACTGTTCAATGTTTTCCTTAATCTGAACATTCCAAGCAGCAATCTCGTCTCTCTCAGAAGATAGCAGTGAACTAACATCTAATTCCTTTAGGTTGTCATTTAGCTGTTTGTTTTTATCTTCTTGATTAGAAATTCTAGATTCTAGTTGACTCTTTTCCCCTTCCAGCTTCTTTATTCTTTTTTCTAGTTCCTTTCTCTCCTGCCCTTGTGCTTTATTTGCTTCCTCCAAAGATCTTATTTGTTCTCTGAGTGTTTCATTCTCTTTCATTTCTCCATCCATATTCCGAATTTTATCGTCAAGGCTTGTAACCATTTCCTCTAACTTCTTGATTCTCTGTTTAAGTCCTCTGATAACTACCCCTTCTCCCGACCCATGGGTGGGAGAGGTTTGGGACAGAGATGGCTTCATTTTTATGTTCTCCCTCTCACAGAATATAGAAAGAAGACGAGAAAGAGGAAAAAAAAAAGAAAAGAGAAAAACTTCTAATTTACCTTCACACAGAATTTTTATATCTCCATATAAGTGCTATTTCGTGACTCAGTTTGCCTCCTTTCTGGTAACACACATCTTAACTTAAAAACTTGACCATGGTAATTTAAGTATAAAAAGAAAAAGAAAAACAAAAGTCAAACCTGAAGGAAAATTCGAATTTGTGTTCGAGGTGGCACCCACCTGTTTCTGTTATTATTATTATTATTATTGTTATTATTATTATTTCTGAAGGTTCTGTTCCACTATTAACCTCCTAAAATAATAAAAAATCTCATTCACTTAACATACTCGAATACTCCTCTCTCTCTCTCTCTCTCTCTCTCTCTCTCTCTCTCTCTCTCTCTCTCTCTCTCTCTCACACACACACACACACACACACACACACACACACACACACACTTGAGTACTCACTTAAGCTACTCTTCTGACAGGTGTTAGAATACAACAAAAATCAACTCTACCTTTCATCACACATACCTTAATGTTCATATCGGTGCACCGAGTCGATAACTCATCTCAAAATGTGGTGATGTGCCTCTTATATATATTCTTATGGTAGATAATGATGAATCAGCTTTTATCAGGTCAAATTTTGGGTAGAATGTTTGGCCTCATGACCTTGTTCGTGTAGGAATAGAGGCACGAATCGCATCGTGTTCAGATAGATTGACCTGGGTATGACCTTGTTAAGTCAGTTAGCTACTGTGATTACACTCACTGATTATAAATTATTTTATATCTTTATTTTTTTTCTTCATTGAAAATATATATTTTTTAGCTGTTGTCATGGTTTGAAATGATTTTTTTTTTCGAGTCATAAGTGAATTTTTATTTTCTATTTTTATAATTTCGTGATAATTTTTCCATTATGATTAATTGATAAAGATCTAATTTTGTATTAAATTTTGTCAGTATTTTCTTATATTATTGTTATTTTTGGTGAGTTAATCTCCTGGTTTCCTGACTAGACTAGAGTTATTTTTTTTAATGTGTTACTTTACTTTTTGTCACGGTCTGAGGTTAGCAGGGTAACGATTACATCTGCTAAAACAAGTTCTTCGCAAGAAGGCAACCGTCCTAGCCCTCGGTAGAAAAGGGAGTCCGTGACGTAAAACCGGAACATTTATATACTTGTTTCTTTGATTATTTTGTTTGTTTTTCCGTGAAACAACCTGAGTATCATCGGTACCAGACAAAGCATGATTTGTGGCTTAAAGTTTATGAAAAAATTTCTCATTTTGTTTTCAAATATAGAATTTTAGTGTTCAGTTCAACTCAACCTAAATCTCGTCTACCCCCCCATCTCATTTTTCTTCGTCGTCTTCATCAATCTTTCATCTTTATTATTTCCTTTTCTTCATTTTCTTCTCGCGCCCCGTCACGGACTGAGGTTAGTAAGGGCATACACTCAGGGTAACGATTACATCTGCCAAAACAAGTCCTTCGCAAGAAGGCAACCGTCCTAGCCCTTGGTAGAAAAGGGAGTTCGTGACGTAAAACCGAATCCATCCATCTTCTGCTCCTTTTACAGTCAGAATTTTGACCCTTATTACTGCATGGGCTTACGAGGCTTCTGTTCCTTCATTTACTTATCATCTCTAATAAGATACTCCCTGAACCAACTAAGATAGCGTAGACTACCACGGGAGGGACGCCACTGCGCTTCTACATTCCGGAGCGTTTCTGGTGAGGAGAAGTTGTGCGAGACACCTTGGGAGTCAAAATTGGGACTTCTTGTTTGTGAGCCGATATCTAAATCCTCTTGAGCTGGGAGAATGAAATCTTCTCCATTATTTAACTCTTCTTTCTTTTAACTTTTTTATATCTTATTAGTTTTTTCTTACTCATCTTGTGTTCTTCCTTATTATTATTATTATTATTATTATTATTATTATTATTATTATTATTATTATTATTATTATATTATTATTATTATTATTATTTCCCCCTGAGGGAGGGGGGTAAGAATACTTCCTCCGGGTTCCCCTGCGTGTCGTAAAAGTAGACTGAATGGGGTGCAGCGAGGGGACTGGGAATCCCCTCCTCTGTATTTACATCCCACAAAAAGTCAAAGTATTTTCTTTGACTCAGCCACCCCTCTTTTAAGGGGGATTAGGTATTTGGAATATGGATATGGATGGATTATTATTATTATTATTATTAATATTATTATTATTATTATTATTAATTATTATTATTATTATTATTATTATCAGCAGCAGCAGTAGTAGTAGTAGTAGTTGGAATAGTAGGAATTAAGTTTGGATGTTTCTATGCAGCGATCGTAGTAGTAGTAGTCGTAGTAATGGAATGGTAGTAGTAGCAGTAGTAGTATTAATAGTAGCAGTAATAGTAGTAGTAGTAGTAGTTGTATCACCCCTTCCTCCTATCCTTTTAAATTACCGCATATCCACAATACATACCTACAGTACATAATTTTCACCGAGTACATATATCGTGTGTAGATAATAATTCATATTAGATTTTATCAATATCATCAACGCAAGTACAATCACATCTTATAGATAATCGTGACAGTGGAATACTTTGAGTATCAATATAATCATTTCTTCTTGTGTATTCGTAGAGTACATAGATCTCATTTTATTTCTTTGTTCAGTTTAATTTCTATGATATAGAAAAGGTGAAACAATCTTCCAGAGTTTCACTTGGTTTACAAGGTCAAGAGAAGTTGGAACATTTTTTTTTTAAGGTCAGGTAAGGATAGAACACTTATTTCAAGGTCAAGAGAAGATAGCATATAGTTCCGGTTTTACGTCACGGGCTCCCTTTTCTACCAAGGGCTAGACCGGTTGCCTGCTTGCGAAGGACTTGTTTTGGCAGATATAATCGTTACCCTGAGTGCATGCCCTTGTTAACCTCAGACCGTGACGGGGAGCGAACCCTCGACCTGACGCCTCGGAGTCGCGGATGCTGCCTCTTGAGCCACGGTGACTATAGAAGATAGCATATAGTAATGTATTATAATAAATTCACAATACATTCATAGTAATGTGGCTTTTACATAAGCCTACACAGTCACGCAGTTAAAAAAAAATCGCGTGTACTCTTTTTTTTTTGTAAGGGTAACTGCATAGTGAATGTTTATGAAACGTGACTTCTTCTTTTTTCTTTTTTGAATAAATGGTGCTGCTTGGAGTTGAAAAGTTATTACAGAAGTCATGGGCATTTGATTGTTTTTTTTGCTTTCAGTTATTATGAATTTGTTTTTTCTTATTTTCTTTAATTAAGACTATTGTAGAACTGCATACAATCCATTCTGCACCTTTTTTTATGTTCTAAATTCATGAGAGAACTCTCTCTTACATCGACTAAAAGGTATTGATGTATGAATAACACTTGTTTCATACTTTGTGAGGTTAATAGGGAACTGACAACGAAACTTGTCCATATTTTTAAAGGTAACATTTATTATTAACAACGTATTGAATTACATAAAATATACAAAATATGCTTCTATGTATAACAATCTTTCAAAAATTATAAATTTTATCCGAGTTGCGGTTGCTGATATAACTGCTGTAGTTGCTGACTTTGCTGAACTGGTCGTTGATACAGCTGACTTGGTAACTGTGGAGTGCTCACTTGCTGAACCTGACTTTGTTGCTGATTAAGCTGTTGTGGTTGCTGATAAGTTTGACTCAGGGCCTGGAGCTGTTGCAGTTGTAAGTTAGGTTCATGAATCTGTTGATTCAATTGCTGGGACTGAAGTGGTTGGAACAGTTGTAAATTTTGCTGTGGTTGTCCATAAAGCTGGCTTGGCTGTTGAGGTTGTTGATACTGCTGATTTAACTGTTGGCTCAACTGGTTATTTTGCTGCAACTGTTGTTGGGCTTCTTGTAATGATATTCCAGATTGCTGAATTTGCTGTTGAGGTCTCTGATATTGCTGGCTAGCTGCTTGTTGTAAAAGCTGCTGCAGCTGTTGTTGAGGTCGTTGATATTGCTGGCTAAGAGACTGCTGGTTCAGTTGTTGTTGAGGCTGTCCATATTGCTGACTGAGACTTTGCTGCTGAGACGCCTGATATTGTTGTGATCCTTGTTGAGTTGGGATAGGATACGAAGCTGTGCCTTCATAGCTCACTTGAGCCTCGAAACCTTTGAAGTCATCAGCACTGTAAGATACAGTTTGTGTCCTACCATCAGGTAGCAGAACGTAATACTTACCAGTGACTGTATCACCGTTGGAATTCTCTTCATGTCCAAAATCTAACCCCTGGTAAGGATCTTGGACATCGTAGGTGAAGCCGTAGGGCATTCCTGCCTTTTGATGCCAAACATAAGTTATTTAATGAGTGAGATGCAGTAGATAAGTAAAATATATTCCTGCCTTTGACTATAAATTCAAGTTATTTTTTTGATGGAATACAATAGATGATTTAATTAATGTAGCAAAAAATAACATCATCTTAAATTGTCTTAGTTTCTATAACCATTCATAAAGAAATAGCATTTCTTGTCTACAGAATCTAATACATAAAATCTCAAAAATGTTTCCTATTTTATTCTGTTTATTTAATTACTTTTATTATTTACTTTATATTAGTATTTATCTTATTTTTTTATTTATCTTATATTATTCTTTGATTAATGTCTTTGTATACTTTGAAACTCATGTTTATACTATCTTTGAATATATATATATATATATATATATATATATATATATATATATATATATATATATATATATATATATATATATATATATGTGTGTGTGTGTGTGTGTGTGTGTGTGTGTGTGTGTGTGTGTGTGTGTGTGTGTGTGTGTGTGTGTGTGTGTGTGTGTGTGTGTGTGTGTGTGTGTGTGTGTGTGTGTGTGTGTGTGTGTGTGTGTGTGTGTGTGTGTGAAGAAAAAAGTATACCAGTGTTAATCATTTAATTTTCTAGACATTTATTTCTAGTTTGCATTATTGAAGGTAGTGTAAGAATAATCAGGAAACTAGAAATAAGATGAAAGTTACTTTAATGCACATTTGAATTAATTTCACTTATTATACTGTAGTTCGTTTAACTCCTTAAATCTTACCCCATCTTGCAAATTACTTCCAGATTTTTGTGGCAATCCGTATGACTGTTGAGGCTGGAGAGAGGAGGCTTGGGCTAGGCCATTGGCACCTTGAGGTAGGCCATACGTAGCCTGCGGTGACCTGCCAAAAGAGCCGCGATCGCTCTGCACCTGACCTAAGATTGCTAGAAGTCCTGCAGCCATCTGCCATATGAAACCAACCTGCAGTCCAAGAGAAAGGTAAGATACGTTGCTCTCTCTCTCTCTCTCTCTCTCTCTCTCTCTCTCTCTCTCTCTCTCTCTCTCTCTCTCTCTCTCGGCACACGCAATCCATAGTTTTAAGGACACGTGTGATAAGGATCACTAAGTACAAAAATGGAACCGACTAGGAGGCAGGGAGTTACGAGCATGAAGCTCTTTGCCGTAAGCACAATTAGGTAATTACGCATACATGCATACATATTATACATACACACACACACACACATATATATATTATATATATATATATATATATATATATATATATATATATATATATATATATATATATATATATATATATATATATATATATATATATATTTGCCATTCGAGATACAGAGGTAGCGATACAGCACACAAGTGACAATCTTAACAACCCGCGGATTCGATCCCCCGCGGAACTTTAGATACGATATCCAGCTTTAGTCCTTGTGTATATCTAATGTTTCCTTTGTCCACCCCTATTCGAATAGGAACTAATTTGACACAGAGGCAAGATATAACTGCCCTTGTCAGCTTAGCAGAAATGATGAGTAAACCAAATGAAAATAGTAATCCCATAATGAAATATACATAACAAAGGCCGTAATCTCCCTTGTAAGAGGTTGGCCCAGTCAAAGCACACATTTACCAGAACCCACGTCACCACCTCTGGACATTTTTGCCTTTTCTGAGTATTAGTAACCATTGAATCCTTTGCCCCATTCATCTAACTTGATATAAGTTGTTTGCCGTTTTTGTGTCGCTGTGCTTCCCCATTCGAATGGGGAGTGGACACACACAGGTCGGAGCTGGGGGAATTAAGGCTTGATGTCCTACCCAATGCTTACGGTGGGGTAACATGAATTTATCACTTCATGAGTCGAGCGACTTAACCATTGCGCTACTGCGGTTCCCATGTTTTTTCGTTCTTTTAAGAATGTTGCTTTTCAAGTATCATCAATAGTAGGAACACAAGTCCCCTCTTTGATCATGTGGACCCAGTGATCTCCAGGCAATGGCAGAACACTCAGGTAGACCTATAGAAAATCACCGACCCCCAATTTAATCGATAACGACATGAGACGGTGAAGCACGTGCTTTCCATTCCTACCTTTTTGAAGGAGCAGCTCAAGTACGACATCCTGACCTCGAGACCGGAAGGACACTGAAGTCAGAGGTTGTAATGGTCATTGTTTATATATGGAAAGAATTGTTGGAAGTCGTGGCCATAGCCCAAGATTTTTATGACTTTCTCTTCATGATTTCTTGATAGATCATCTACAACTGGACTCCTTTCATCTCTTGTCTGTAACTGTACAACTACTTTTTCTTTTTACATTCTCTCTCTCTCTCTCTCTCTCTCTCTCTCTCTCTCTCTCTCTCTCTCGCTCTCTCTCTCTCTCTCTCTCTCTTAATCTGCTGTGTGCTTTCAGTTATTATATTTCCATTGTTTGATTATTTGCTATCAATATTATTCTTTCCCAACAGCTTTTCCCATGTTTATATTGGGTAGCTAATTTTCACTAGCCTCCTATGCCTCTTGTGGTCCTCAGAAGCACATATTGACTGTGAGTGTTAGGGATCAATTAGGACTCACTATGATCAATATTTAGACGACAATTTTTATAAATTATCAATACAAATGCATTGGCGTGGTCCGTGCAATAATGTCTAATCATAGGCCTATTTAATTAAAATATAACTAGAAAGCCATATTTGTGTATAATTATGATAGCAAATCATACATTTACTTAATAGTACAGTTATAGTATTTAAATGCTCTTAGATTATAATATAATTTTTCTCTCAATTTACTTCCTAACATTGTATGCTTTTATTTTTTTTTTTCATCTGCTGAAATAAATAACCAAAAAATAAATAAATAAATGAAAATAACGTCCAAAGTGAAAATGAAAAGTAAAAGCAGTAATGCTGCTTTTTTTTTATTTAATTTTGTATTATTGCATCACTTTCGTAACTTCGAGTGATATAATACTCTCGCCAAATGTATCACGTTTTTAAAAGTACAGATATTTTCGTGTCCGGTGGGAAACTACTATCAGCCTACCGACATGAACAGTAAATACGTAAAAAATATTATACCTGTCATGTGTGTAGATAGATAGATAGATAGATTGATAGATAGATTAATGGATGGAGATGGATAGATAGATAGATAATTTGGTATACCACTACAATTCGTAATGTTTCCTAGTTTGGATATATGTAAAATATCTCTACAAGACTTATTGTTAATGAAAATAGTTTTTTTTATTCAATATCACCAGATTTTTCTTTCCTAGGCCATGGATTTTTTTTTTCTTAAACAAGAAAAAATTTAATTCTGTTCCTTGCGATTTATTAATGTCTTTATTTTGCCCTTATGACTTCGATTCCTATTTTGTTTAATGCATAGCTTTAATATAACACATATATATTTCTATTTTGATATACTTATAATTATTCTAATTGCGTTATGTGTTATTATATGCGAAACATTTTCAGAAATGATATTAATTAATTCCAGAGCTTTTGCTTTAGTCGATAGGCCTGTTTTTTCTTTCTTTTAATGTGATTTTCTTTGTTTTATTTGCCTGAAAAGTGTTAGGCCACTTTTTTCCTTTCTTTCAGCGTTATTTGTTTTATTTTCCGTGTTTTATGTAACTGAACTACATAATCAGAAATATTGCTACAGAAATTTCATTTTGTAATTGCATGTATAAATCTCAAACTGATAATTTGTTCAACTTGTGAATTCAAATGATGACAGGTTGGAGCTGGGGGATTAAGACTAGATATCTTTCCTAACGCCCCACGGTGGGCTCGAACTCGCCAATGTCATGTTCGTGATTTCCAAATTTGAATACTGTACCACTAAGATACCGCGTCTCCATAGCCTATATATTATAACTACATATAATCTGTTTATTTTTGTCATACAATATCATTAGTGATTTTTTAATATTTTTTTTTATTTTATGAAAATTTATCTAGAATTTATTTGATATAACAAGTACTATTTTCATTGCTGGTTCATGAATATGTTCCTTCGTGTGTGTGTCTGTATACCCGTAAATACAGTACGTTTGAGGCGTACATAGTGTACATAGGAATATACATTAATACGTCCCTACATGTGTACAACCATATTATTTCAGCCTCGTTATCTTTAACGTAGGTCTAATGTATGAAATTATCGCAATAAGGCTAAATAATGAAACGAAAATAAAAATTTTAAAGTCATATTAATGACATATTCCGTCTTATTCCACATAATTAGGCCATTTTTCCAATCTGTGAATGAATAATAACAATAACGTAATAACAATAACAATAATAATTATCTAGCATAGAAAATAATAAGCCAGGCTCGTCTTAATTAATACGCTAGTCCCTGTTGGTATAAGCCAGCTGCCACCGAGACGTCATCGTGTTTTTGCGTCGGGACGTAAGGTTTGGCTTCTCCTTCGTACGTCACTCGAGCCATGAATCCCATTTTGGGATCGGCGGAATAGGTGACGACTTGGGTTCTTCCGTCAGGGAGTAGGACTCTGTACTCGCCCTTCGTCGTTTCGCCGTCAGAATAACCGTTATGGGCATGTTGGTTACCCAGTTGTGAGTCCTCGACGGCGTAGCCGAAGTTGTGTGCCTGTAGAAGCAGCATGGAGATTTTATATAATAAAGATTTGATAAAGGATATAGAGTATAATATATTATAAAGCAGTTGTAAAAGGTATTTAAAAATACAAGTAAGGGTTTTCTTAAGAGATTTTTAAGTAGTATTTTAAATAAGACTAAATCCACTTATGAAAGTAATTTATATAAATTAGTTCAGTTCGCATATTTGTCTTATGATTGAGATATTTTCCTTATTTTGTAGAGAAAAAAAAATTGATGTTCCTTTTTATTTTACATATTTTAGCAATTAAGACATAATTGAAAGAGTATACTTTAGATATTAAAATATAAAATAATTTTTTGTCATTTATGTAAACTCTGTTGATGTGCTCCAGTAGAATACTAAATACTTACATTTGGTGTTCCGTGGAACGTTGGATCAGCCGAGCTGTGTTGAAACTGTCCTGGGTTAGGCAAGCCAGAATAGATTATCCCTCCTCCGAAATTGTTACCAGGATCGGCGAATTGTGGAGTATGGGGCTGATAATTGTTGTTTCCTACGTAACCCCCTTGTGAGGGAGTCTCAAACCCCGTTAGAGATGAAGGGGATTTGCCTCCTCCTCCACTTGGTTTATGCGCTGCGGCTATAACCGCCCCGGAGGTCTTGGCACTGCGATACAAGGGCGCCATTGGTTCGCTTTGGCTCTGTGTTGGATAGCAGTAAGCTGTGGCCCACACACAGCATATTATTGTTGCTTTCTGGAGGTAGAGAGATATGGCATAAATGAAAAGCCCCGTTTTGAGTGTCACAAGTAGTTCCCATTCGAAGTGGGATGAACAGACACGTTGAAGCTGGGGAATTAAGGCTGGATGCCCTTCTTAATGCCCTGCGCTAGGATCGAGCCCGCGTTAGTCGCCTCCCGACTCACGAGCTCTTCCGCTGAGCCACAGCAATCCCTATCATTATATTTTAATATAATTATTGTAAAGTGATATTGTGTTCTCCAGTTCACAGGTATTCTGATTATATTTAGAGAGAAAATAATAATAATGATAATAATAAAAAGAAAATAATAATAATGATAATAATAAAAAGAAAATAATAATTATGATAATAATAAAAAGAAAATAATAATAATGATAATAATAAAAATAATAATAATAATAATAATAATAATAATAATAATAATAATAATAATAATAATAATAATAATAATAATAATAATCCTTCGTGTATGCCAAGCCCACAGCATTCGAGACAAATACAGACCTTGACTTCGAAAAAGAAAATAACTGACCTGTTTAACACGCGAAAAAAATGCCATAAAGTAATTATGACCATATTTACCTCGCATTTACAAGATCATTTGACATTTTTACAACTTCTATTGGCAATGTCGACCTCATTTCTTGCCGCAATTTTTACACCTTTTGCTCTCACATGAATCTTTCTATCGATACTGCTTGAGGTGTAACGTTACTATTTATGGTCTTGCTTTTGAATTCGTTATGTGTTTGTTTTTCGTGTGTGTGTGTGTAATTACCTAATTGTAATTACCTAATTGTGTTTACGGGAAAGAGCCCAAAGCTCGTATCTTCCCGTCTCCTCATCGGTTCCATTTTATACTTAGTGATACTTATCATACCTGTTCTTAAAACTATGGATTGAGATAGCATTAACTACCTCCTCGCTTAGTGAATTTCAATTATCAACTACTCTTACACTGAAAGAGTATTTCCTTACATCCTTCAAAGAAGTTTTCTTACGAATTTATATTGACAGCAAGATGTTTTAACTCCTTGGGAGACTCTCTCTCTATACACTCTTTTCAAATGAAATTTTTGAAGCATGGTGTCTTGGGACCTGAGTAAATAGTAGTCCTCTCTGATGCTATACTTATCTATTTATCTACCTGTATCTGTCTATCAGTAGGTATACATCAATCTTTGCTTCCCTATCGGAATAATTTCTTAAATAATTTGTTTCATTTAAACTTGACTAACTAGGGGCCTAGGTAGCTCAGTGGTTGAGTGCATGAGTCGGGAAACGACTAACGCTTGTACGATCCTACTGTGGGGCAGTAGGCAAGGTATCCAATCTTAATTCCCAAGCTCGCACATGTGTCCACCATCATTTGAATTAGAGTAATTGTGACATGTTTAATCTTACCTAACATTAACCGGTGTATAAAGTATTGAAGATGATGGTGATGATGATAATGATGATGATGATGATGATGATTATTATTATTATTATTATTATTATTATTATTATTATTATTATTATTATTATTATTATTATTATTATTATTATTATTATTATTATTATTATTATTTTTATTGTTCATATAAACAGTAAACTCCTCTTAATTTTTTTTACTCTTGTTTGTTTGTTTGTTTATTTTGTTTACACGTGATTGTGCAACTGTTTAATTTTACTGATATAACATCATCAGAGTTTTTTTTTAATCTTTATTTTATTTTAGTTTCTGTATAAATAACCAGTGAAAATTTAATATTAAATTAATTTAATATAATTTCATTTAATTCATTCGAGAACTTATATGGTTGTGTTTGGATATAGCTGTTTGTGCAAAGCACACACACAAAACACACATATATAAGATAGACTTCCTTCATAAGTTACATCAGTAACTCGAGACATATAAAAAAAAATAGCAAAGTAGAGCAACTCCACATGGACTTCTGCCCTCTGCCAATTTTCTTCGTGTAGCATATACTAAAAATTTGTAATCAAAGAAAGAATACGATCATTACAACCTCTGTGTCCACCCCAATCCGAACGGGGACTGATAATAACATATAAATCTACTAAGAGCTGAACAACTTATATATATAATTTCTTTTTACCTTGAACCACATCCTCTCTTGCTTGCTTCTGGGTGACTGATCCAAATTATGTTTTGTCACTGGCATTTATAGTCGACACGTGGAAGAAAGAATAGAATTTTCATAATAGACTAACCAAAAAAAGAAAACTCAAAAAGAAATCCCGAAGATTTAAATTATACTCTCGCCACGTGACGAAAAGTAAATGATATTTTTTCTTGCAACTTTGACGAAACTTATTTCGCATTTCTTGTATATAGTAAATACCAGATGGTCGCTTTTAAATATAGAGACGAATGAGAGTTTCACCCGTGTTATCTAACATACTGTATATTACTCTAGCTTGTGCATTTGATTTTTTTTTATATATATTGGCGACTGTTCACCAATTTTCTTTTATTAGCTTGTTCAGCTTTCTATTCCTACGTGATTAGATTATATAAATGTTTCTTTGATTAAAAAAGAAAAAAAATATATTTTATTTACTTTTACAAATTAAGAAAAAATGGCGGTTAGCACAGACAGATTGACGGATTATGTAATAATGAAAGACAGTTCAGTGTAGGATTTTGTTCCTATTATTATTATTATTATTATTATTATTATTATTATTAATATTATTATTATTATTATTATTATTATTATTATTATTATTATTATTATTATTATTATTATCATTATTATTATTATTGTAATAATAATAATAATAATAATAATAATAATAATAATAATAATAATAATAATAATAATGATAATAATAATGATAACAATAACGATTATAATAATAATAATGATAATAATAATGATAATAATAATAATAATAATAATAATAATAATAATAATAATCACTTTACTATTACATCGTTATTTATAAATGGCTCCTTTTTTTCTTTCCCTTAATTCTCGGTAATGTAAAACCGATATTTTTACTCAATAGAATATATAAATAATTTTTCTGTACTTCTGCTTGCTTCCTCAGTACTTACTTATTATTTAACCTAGCGTAAACACACACAAACACACACATTTGGAATTCGCTAAGCGAGGAGGTAGTTAATGTTAACTCAATCCATAGTTTTAAGGACAGGTATGATAAGTATCGCTAAGTACAAAATGGAACCGATCAGGAGACGGGAAGATAAGCTTTGGGCTCTTTCCCATAAGCACAATTAGGTACTCACACACACAGACACAGAGCTGGATTTCGGTAAGCGAGGAGGTAGTTAATGGTAACTAAATCCATAGTTTTAAGGACAGGTATGATAAGTACAAAATGGAATCGATCAGGAGACGGGAAGATACGAGCTTTGGGCTCTTTCCCGTAAGCACAATAAGGTAATCTCGCTCACCCAAATACCTTCATGGTTATCACTAAGTGGATAGTGAGCGATATTTAGATAAGGTTGGCTCTAGATATAGTGGTCATACTTTTGAAGCTTCATAAGAACACTGCTAAGAGAAATAGAAATGGGGAGTGTTTCGACTTGTCAGATGTAGAGGGATGATAATAGATGCATAACAAATACACCAGAATATTCGGCGTAGATATAGGCATAAAAAAAGAACCGTAGCTGAAGACTTCATAAGAGAGAGAGAGAGAGAGAGAGAGAGAGAGAGAGATACCGCACCTCCCAGCTAAGCGACACCGCCCCAAGCATGATAGACAAACTTGCACGATCTTCGGTCTGTGCATGACTTTCAGTATCGTAATTGATGGACGATATACATCGTCATGACGTGAGTCGCTTGCATCGGTTTCCATCGCTTCTCACTCGGCGTGTTTCTGTACATATTGATTAGTATTGGGTCAAAGAAAGCTGTTCCGGGAGAATAACGATTTGAAATTTGCATATACTAGTTTGGTCTGTTCATCAGTTACAAAAATTAGTCCTATTTTTTTTTAATATATATTAACACCTGTTCTATTTATTATAGTAGATATGTAAAGGGTTAGATTTTTAGATGGGAGTGTATTTGATACCTAATTCTCGGTATTTTATTTGTCGTTTTATGAGTTTATTAATCCCTAAAATGAGGGTAGATGCAGACACGTCAGAGCTGGGGAACTAAGGTATGCCGAAGGTTAAGTACTCTTTGTTAATTCAACCCGATGTTACAATGAAATTTTATTTTTAACATATCAACTCCATATACATATTAGACCTACTGTGTAGCCATTACAGCAATAACTAATGCAAAGATATTTTATCGATAAAATAAAACACAATTGCGCAATTACCCATAAACAAATAAACAAATAAATGGGCCTCATCATACCTAGTCCTTTATCAGCCCTTCGCTCCTCTGTCCCTTTAGTCGCCTCCAACGACATGCAGAGAATATAATTTAGGAATTCCCTTTCCCTAACAACCAGCAATGCATTAGGTATAAAAACCGAATTATTTGCATTCTTGATCGTTTTTCGAAAGTCGTCAATTGTGGTACATTGAAAGATATACATTTAAGACCGCTAACCGCTGGGTGATTCGACAGTGACAGAAGCAACTTGTGTATTTTTATATATATATATATATATATATATATATATATATATATATATATATATATATATATATATATATATATATATATATAAGAAGTGCCCTGTGGGGCGGGCACAATATCAAAGAATAGCCACACCGTATTCCCTGCGTGTCGTAAAAGGCGACTAAAAGTGGACGGGGCGGGGGGACTGGGAATCCCCCCCTTGTATCAACCTCCTGCGAGACGTCAAAGAAGAAGGGGAGTAGAGGGGAGAATAACTTCTCCCCAGTTTTCCTTCCTTGATGTCGGCTACCCCCCAATTTAAGGGGGAAACAGCCAAGGTATATATATATATATATATATATATATATATATATATATATATATATATATATATATATATATATATATATATATATATATATATATATATATATATATATATGACGTTAATAAAAGACAAATACTGTAATGTCTTATGTTAATGATTCAAGTCCTATGTCTAGGAAAAATAGGCATAATGATAATTACTCATTTTCGCGAATATATTCATTATGCATACACATTTTTATAATTTAGCTGCATTCACTTATATCGTATTCTTCATTATATTAACTATTTTTCGTTGTCAAATACATTTAATATCCATTTGTTCACATTGAAAATAGCATTTCCAGATTTCAACAAATAATACTTTGAATATTAGAATTTGTTTACTTTTAAGAAGAGTCTGTATACCTTTTTATCTAAAATTTTCGATGTATAGCCATATAAATTTCAACTCCTATCTTTGGGGCCGGTATAGCACATTGCTTACAATGCTCGCTTCGGGAATTGACGAACCTATGTTCAAACCCACCTCGGGGCTTTAGGATGGGGATCCAACCATATTTCTGATCCAACCTGTCTGTGTACCCCCATTTAAATATTAATTCACTCTAAATTACGACTTTTCCATTTATTTAAAGGAAAAGTAAAAAAAAAAAAACATTAATGTATCTTTACTCTTTTCCCATTGTCTTATCTTATTCTCTTTAAAATTTTTATTATTTTATATGCTATAATCTTTCTTTCTCTCTTAAAACTTGGTATTACAGTCCTGTATATAGACTGCCACCTTCAAATACGTTTTAAGTTAGCGCGATAAAATGAAACGTTTTCCAACCGCTAGTGCTTACTTCATTGCAATAATTCTCTCTCACAATAGTTGTTAAGAGAGCCACTTTCAAACACATTCTGAGAAATAAAAAAATACTGATTTCTTGGGACTGCAATTATGTAATGGCTAGAATACACGAATCAAGAGAGGACAGACTCGTGATCGATCCCTCCGCTGGGCATTAGTAAGGGCTTCCAGCCCTAATTTCTTGCTTTAATCTACTTCTGCCCGCGTAATATAGTTTAATATTGACACGTAAAAAAAAATTAAGTTAGGTCTTGCTCTCGGTGATTAATAAAAAGGCACTTGTGTGAAGTATTAATTTCATAAATATAGTTGTTTATATTTATATTTCTTTCAAGTAGCATTAATGGAGACTATGGTAGCTTAATGGTAGAATGCTTGATTTAGGAAGCAACTAGCGCAGGTTCAGTCACATGACGGGGCATTAGGAAAGCCATCTAGCCTTGTTCCTTCAGCTCCAGTACAGCTGTCCACCCCCCTTTGAATGGGGACTGATTGTGACATAATACAGTGCAAAAAAAATGATGAAAATACTGTATCAATATTCATTTCAAAGTTTTCCCTTTGAGGCTTTGAACCTTTTTTTTTTTTGCCCCATGGCAAAAATGTAATTTACACTCCAAAAACAACTGTAAATAGCAATATCATTTCATAACACTCCAAAGGTCTATCACAAAGGAAAAATGAATTACATCTTAATTTTCAGCAAATGTGTTTTTACAATCTGTTACAGAAACCACACTACAAGTTAGAACTTAGAATTATTATTATTATCATGATAAAGACCACAGAGCACCGAGGGTCGTTAGGAAGGGTATCCAGCCTTCATTTCCCAGCTCTAACCAGTTTGTGTTCACCCCCATTCGAATGGGGATTTCCATTGAGAAAAAAACAACAACATGGCCGAGTCCTCATGTCTAGGATAAGGAAGATTTAATTTTTAGTTATTTTGTACACAGAGGTCAGAAGTCAAAATCTATTTCAGGTTAGACAGTAAGTTTATTCTATATTATATATATAAAAAGTTATAAAAATGTTTAGTGCCTTTTATTGCGTAGTCACTCTAACATGATATTAAAGAGATTCGGCATATCGTAACCTCTTAAAGATTCTACACTAGCTTTACTTAAACAGTCAATAGCTATATAACTTTCAGAAGAATAATGTTTTTAATCCATATCTTGTAAAAATCCCAGAAAACCTTTGTAAAGAAATATATAACAATAGTTTGAGATTTTGTATTTGATAAACAACAGTAGGAGCACATTCCGTCTCCTTAATATTCATCAAAGAAATATCAGTCTTGATTTAATCATAAAACAGTAGAACCAACTCCAACATGCCATTACCAACCCAAAGTATTTCTTCAAGTAAAGTACACTTGCAGTTTTGATAGTGTGGAAAGAAGCATACAAAAATGAGCCTAAAGCAATATTAAATCATGAGGAGATACAGGTAATCATAACGTATGAATTAAGTGATTGGCTAAAACTTTGAGTTTATACAGAATAGCAGAAACAGACTTTGCATGAAGATGAAATTTTTGTTTGTATAGATTGTACAATTGGCACTGAAGAGGGGTTAGTATTTAAAAACCCTGACAATTGGGCTTTACATAATTCTGTACACATATATTGCTTGAAACTAGACTACAGAGTTCTGTAGGGCATATGGTTACAACCAGACTACAGTACATTACAGAGCACGTAGCTGTACTGAACAGTTGTGGGAACCCATACTGTACATATATCATCTCTCTTTGCCAGATGTCAGGTCAGTGTAAAGTTCAAAATAAACTATAAAAGTGAGAAAAGATGTAGACGAAGAAGTAGAAAAGACCATCATTAGTACCTACTGCAAATACAGTCCAATTTTAGCAGATTCAATTCCACAAGCAGCACCACATATTTAACTCGCGAAAGACAAAATATTCTTATGTACAGGCACAGTACTCACAGCAATGTTTGTTTTGCAATTATTTGTGAGGCTATGAATCCCCATTTGAGCAGGGGTGGACACAAACAGGTTGGAGCTGGGAAATCAAGGCATATAGACATAAATCTAAAAGATAAATTCCACATTAGGCTCAATTAAAGTATAAGAAAAGGAATTTTGCATGGGATTATCATGTACTCTTTTAGAGATATTTATCTGTGAGTTCAGTGTTCCATACCTAAAAAGCCCTTATTTTTCCTTTCAGTATACAATGTGTGGAGTCTTTGCACAGAGAAAGCTATAAGTTCTCATGTCTTCAGTAAATTCAGAAATTACAGAGGTAAGTTGTTTACTTCACAATTTGGGAACTTTTTATTGCAGAACAAAAATTATGGGTTAAAAGCATTTTTCTTTACTCTTCCATTTTCTGGAATAACCTTCTTACATGAACAAAACATGCTGACAAGTTGTTGGACGCATTCAATCTGTCTTCCAGTTCTTGTAGCTCTGGAAGAGGAGGCTCAGAGCGAGTAAGATGATAATTATCACCTTCCAAAGTCATTTCTACGACGTATTCCTTCTCTGGATCCATTCGTCTTATCTGTGAATCATTAAGTAATCAACTAGTAATACTCGATTTTTGTAACACTATTAATCCCCATTATGGGGGAGGACACAGACATAATGAACCTGGGGAATTCAGGCTGGATACCCTTCCTATTGTTCCATGGTAGGTTCGATCATGGGTCTATCAACCCCGTGTCAAGTGTTCTACCACTACGCTATCGTGGTAATTAATTGGTGGTTTTGATCATTTTTGTTATGCAGGGTTTAGTGCAGTACTGTTGTCTTATGAACAGAATTCATATAACAATGACACATAATTAGCTAATATTCAGGGCTGTAAATACATTTTAAAAATAAAACAATTAATAGATACCATTAATATATCAATAGCAGAAATCTTAAACCCATATGCGAAATGTGAATCTTCAAATGTAAAGTTCAGAATAGGTGAATATAAGCTTTATATTTTCTCCAGCTTTGTACTCTGATCCATTGCTTTATTTTATTTCTTAAGATTAAATATTGGGCAGTTTTTAAATGCATATATTTTTATAATATTTCAACTTTTATTACCATAAGTGCACTCAAAGTACGGTGTATCAAGTTGGATAACGTCTGGGAGAAGAAAAAAAAGTGCTTCCTCACATGTACCGCTTGCCATGTGAGTTGGATAAAAGGACATCTTGGGTTTGTTTGTCGTTTTATGTGTCACTAATTATTCCAGTTCAAATAGGGGTGGATGCAGACAGGTTGAAGTAAGCAGAGAATTTCTCTCCACAGCATAGTAGGATACTAATTGGGATAAGGAGCTTTTGACAAACCTCTTAACTCCCTGACTTCTACTTTTTTGCAGTAAAAGACTTATTAGCTTCTTTTACTCCAAGACTTGCCACCTTGCTAGCTTCAGCATGAAGGGGGCATCACATGTGAAAAAGTAGTAATATAAGCCCTATGTATAAAGGCATATAAGGGGTTGAACAAATTTTGTTAATCAGCTGCTATTGTATTTTATTACTGATTTTTCAGGCTGAGGGTTTGCAGCCCGCCTCAGTCCGAGGTTAGAAAGGGTATTCTGTCAGGGTAACAGTCACATTTGCCAAAATCAAAGTCCTTTGCAAGAAGGCACCATCCTAGCCCTAAGTAGAAATGAGAGCCTGTGACATAAAAGTAATCACATTGCATACATAGACAATGATCACAATCACCCTTGTACCCCTCACCACCCTGATTGGGCTAGTCACAGGATTAGTATTTTTCTCATGCAATTAGAATTATGGCAGAACTCCAGCTAGAACCTTAGTACTTGGGGTCTCTGATCTTATAGTATTGCAACAGATAGATTAAGTAGATTCTCCGTCATAAAACTAACCTGTGTGAAAATGAATGCCAAGGTATTATGTCTGGTGCGTTGTATCTTCAGTCCTAAGTGTTTCTGATACAGCAACATTCCAATTTCCATGTTGGTTATTTTTTCCTGTAAAATTTTATATGTTTTTTAGGTTTTCCTGTAATGGCCATTAAAGTAAAGCGATTTGGAAGTAAAATTCATTTAAGTAAAGCAATTTGGATGTAAACTCATTAAATTAAAGCAATTTGGATCTAAAATCCATTTAAGTAGAGTAATTTGGATGTTAAACTCATTTCGGTAAAATTTGGAGGTAAAGCCCATTAACTTAAAACAATTTAGATTTAAAACCCATTATATTAAAGCAATTTGGTTGTAAAATTCAACTAGGTAAAGCATTTTGGAAGTTAAATATATTTAAGTAGATCAGTTTGGATGTAAAACCCATTAAAGTAAAGCAGTCTGATGTAAAAAAAAAAATTAAAAAAAAAATTAATTAAAGCAATATGAAGATTATCATATAGTCCAGTGACAATTTCACTAGAGATACCCTAAGAGCAAAAAGCTACATTGCATTTATTTCTTAGATACTTAATAGGAGAAAGTTTTGCAAAACAAAAAAAAACAATGTTAATATTGATAGGATGCGTCATATGATGTGGAAAACTTCCTTTTGCAAGATCTTAGTAAAATTTAATCTCTATTCGAAGTCTCTTTTCATACTAAATATATCACTTCTCAAAAAATCATAAAATAATAATAATCATCATCATCTTCAAATAATCTACCTTCCATGTTGGGAATCGAACCATGGAACTCTAACTAGAACTGCCCAGCTTAGTCCACTGTACTGCAGACACTGTTAATAGGTAGGAAACTGGAACATCTATTGAGGTTACACAGACGGAGGGATGCCACTGCCACCTTTAAGTGTCCTTATCACCCCCTACCTAAAGATTTATTACAACAGTAATAACTTACTCTGTGCTTGCTCTCTTCAAATTCAACTTGCTGCTTTCTCTCTTCCAATCTCTGCTGTATTCTGGTCAACAGTTCTCTAAGTTCATCTCTTTTACACATCTGCAAAAGTTTAGCAAGACCACGATCTTGAGGAGGTAGGGAAAATTTCTATGTTTAATTAGAGTTCAAAGTATCAGAGTTGAAACAATTGGAAATGTAAACGATTATCTTTACCTACTTTTAAGCAGTATTTTCAGACATCTTATGGATTGACAGATTCTTTAACTCTAAATCTGCATTCACTTCATTATCTTTATAAAAGTAAATAGTACCAGGCTTTATACAAGTAAATTTTTTTTCTTGTCTTATGTCACTAGTGATCCCCATTATGGAGGAGGACACATACTGTTGGAGCTTGGGAATTAAGGTTGGACGCCTCATGTTGGGCTCAATCACAGGTGTCACCTCCCGATTCAAGTATTCTACCACTAAACTTCGGCAGTCCCCACCAGAATTTATACAAACAGTATTACTTAATTCAGTACCAACATTAAAGATACCTCTGTATGTCATGTTATCTAGGAAAGCTTATGTGAATTTAAAATGCCAATCTAAAAGTAATAATAACATAAAATTTGATGACTACTTATGGTCTTAAATTCAACCTGTCCACATGTACAAACCTTTTCACTAATAATTCTGTTTAGGTTTTCATATTCTTCTGTGATTCTTTGCTTCTCTTTCGCAGCCCGATCCTTATCTGTCTTTACAGAGTGTACATTGTCCTGTATGTTATCAATTTTCTTTCGAAGCTCATTAATTTTACCTGAAATGGCATAAATAAAGAACGTATATGTTGAGTACAGACACTCCCCAACTTACGAACAAGTTAGGTTCCAAGTCCGTTTGTGAGTAGAATTGTTCGTAAGTTGTGTTTAGATAGAAAAAAGTACTGTGCAGTACATACATATACAGTACTGTACAGTACTTAGGCTAAAGACACTTAGCTACTACAGAAAACATAAAGTATATAGTATTATTAAATTTACATACAGTAATGATAATATAATAATACAGTAAAGTACAGTAATACATACATTAATGCATGCGCAGATAATGGGTAGGGTTTGTTCGTATCTATGAATGTTTGCGAGTCGGGGAGCTTCTGTACATTTCTATGAGTTTGCATGCTCTAAGCACTGTTTAATGTGTCAAAATTAGCCACCATTCAAATGGGGGTAAACACAGACATGCTTGAGATGGGGATTAATGTTAATTATGTTAACTATGATTCTATTTTCATGGTTTGTAATAGGAAATCCAAAGGAAAGTGATGAATATATGAAGTTACCCTCAATATGAATACAGTAGTAACATTAAATGTTATTTCCACTGTGTGCCAAATTCCCTAGCTCCAACCTACCTTTGTCCATCCCCATTTCAATGGTTACACTTAAACAAAAAGAATTCTGAACTCCAGAAGTAGAAAAAGTTTGTGGGGATAATAGTAACTGCCATCTAAGAAAGTATTTTTGCAATTGCCAACTGTATTGTTAATATTAGGCATGTATTGTATTTTAATTTATTGTAGTAAGAGTACAGTGGAATAATAATTTGTTAGTTCACAAATTGACATATCTTTGTAGTTAGCAATATTTACTCGTTAGTACATGAAGAAGTCACATATACAGTATCACTGTTCATATGTATATATATTATTTTTTTGTTTGCTTTCATGTATCACTATCTATCCCCATTGAATGGGGGTGGATGCAGATTGGTAGGAGCTAGGGAATAGATGCACTTATTAATGCCCAGCAGTTGGATCTTACGAGGGTTTGTCACTTCCCAAGTTAAGTGTTCTAACCAGTGAGTTACCACAGTCCCCATCTATACTCATACTAAATAACAGCTTCAAAATATTATTATCAAAACATTTTTTATCGCACGGGATTATGTTAAACTTTTGCAGGGGTAAAAATTATCATGTTATTCTTACCTTCAGTTTTAGTTATAACAGCCTCTTCACGTCTTGCTCTTTCCTTGACAAGACCATAGACTTCGTTCAGCCTCTTTTCAAATGATTTGGAGTTTAAGGAGAGCTTCTGATGAAAGTGTTCCAGCTCAATGTCATAATCTAGTATGTTTTCATTTGCCATAGTTATTTTGCGAATCTACAAAAAAAGGATATAGTTTATTAGTCAAGAGTGTTGAATTTTCATAACCTGGTTACCAATCTTGGATAAATAGCATTGGTTTATAAAGTAATATAATATCCAGAGATTATTTTTAGGCTATAGAGCCACCATTTTATGAGTCACAGCTAGTCCCCAGCAGAATAGAGGTGGACACTCATGTTGGAACTCGGGATATAAGGCTGTATGCCCATCTTAACAATCCGTAGTATTACTCAAACCCTGTTCAGTCATTTCCCGACTTGTGCATTCCACCCCTGAGCTAAAATCATTGGTAAAACAACATCCATAACATTTTGAAAAGTTTCTTACCAAAACACAAAATACAAATTGAAAATGAATTTCTTTTTACAATTCATGTTTTGTTTTTTACGGACATTATTATTCAGTTTATTTGAAATTACTAAGAACTTAACATCCAGTTTATATACAGTTTTGCTTCTTGTTGTTCAGAATAATCATGGCAAATTATTTCTGATGTTTTGTCAGGTTAGTATTAGCCCAGTTGATTTCATATACATAAGCATTCGGTGTAATATAAAATTCTTGGCAGATTTTAAGCATTTTCGCACACTTGTTAATTTTCGGATGCATAGCGTACTATTTACCGTGATGTAATTTGTGATAGAAATCTAGTTTGTTTAACCTAAAACTGACAAAGTGCATTGCATTAATAACCAGTCACAAAACTCAACCTTGGTATAAACTCAAGATAGTAGTAGTTTAAGAAAAAAAATATCTCGTAACTTGACATTAATTTTTATATAATAATTTCAAGTTCTAGAGCACTGGACCTAAGTGTAATAACCAAAACCAAACCAGTAACGAATTCCTTTGATAAACCAGTATCAAAACCCGGGATTTCCTGTTTGGCATTCTACCAGCTGGTCCTAGTTTAGTAAAGTAGTTTATACCTAAATAGGCAAACAGCATAAATACAATATTTTTTTACTTCTTTGCTAAACCACTGAGGCTTAACCAAGGAATTGTATTATAATTTTTACGCTGAACGAGGCATAACTAATACAATTAGAGGGAAAAATTAGGTTTAGCAAACTTAAATATTGCCTTTTCTAAACACGATCTCCCTATGCCCCATACACTAGGCCTATTTAAACCTTAAATATAATAAATATCTCCATGACAAATAAAAAACACTTCTAGCTTATTAGTATTATATATTACGCCATAAAAGTACTTAGCAAACTAGTTTGTCTGTTCTTCTTCAGTTTGTATTTGTAAACAAACGAGAACAGCCAATCAGATGGCTGGAATTTCCCTGTTTGATAAATCGACCCAAATACCGTTTTGTTACCGGAAGAGTTCGGTCCTCTTTTATACCGTATTTTACGTAACAGTAATTTTTAAATAAGTAAGAAATAATATATAAAACTTCAAAATAATGCTTTCATTAAGTTCCATTCATCCATAGTTTGTATTTGTAAGCTAAATAAGTAATAGTCCAATTAAATGGTTGGAATTTCTCTGTTCCACATTTCGACCCGAAAGCCGTTTCGTCATCAAAAAGTTTTGAAGTGATCATGATAAAGACGTTATCGTACCGGATAAACTTTAGCTAATTTTTCGAAAGTTAATATAGACATTGAAAAACCTTAAGAGCATCTAGGATTAAGAAAAAGGTTAATTTGTTCTCTACGCCTGCATCGAGTGAAATAAAAATACAAAATAAGGACAAATATTGAAAAGCAATCTGTCAATTCGTTCCATACCTGGGGTCGAACTAACCTAACAAAACTACACCTAATTTTATATATTTCATTAGATTTTCCATAAATGAGGTATATAGAAATATGTAATTGATATGTATATTCCCGCCTATGTATTGTTCATATTGGCTTTCAGAATATCACCCAAAAAGAAGGATTTTCATCATAGTTTTATTATATAAAGGTTTCCATTGTCTTATCCAACTTAACTATCTGACAAAATTATATTTCCCTGTATCTATTGCATGTGTTTATTTCATATTAACCAGGTCACGAGAGGGTCAGCAGTATACCATTAGCCAAGCTGGGTCAACTTCAGGTTATTCAGGTGACGAGCAGATCAAGCCTTCAACCAGCCAAGCCAGGTCAGCTTCAAGTTGTTTGGAGAGATAAGTACTCCCATATGTTCAGTGTTGTAACAGGCTACTGAAAGGGATATCCCTGGTGGTTGGAGAGAGAAAATTTCACGCTCATAATGTCACTGTATCGTAGTTTTTTTTTATGTGACTTATAATCTCCATGTGAAGCAACACAGATTGTGGAAGAGCCGGGAGGATGGGCTGTGGCACTCCAGCAGTGCCATCTGAACAGTCGGTAGCTCCCTCGTCATTGCCCATAGAGCAAAGTAATCCCCTTATTGTTTTCCTTTCTTGATGTCGGCTACCCCCCAATTAAAGGGGGAAACAGCCAAGGTAGATAGATAGATAGATAATCTCCATTATGGGGGTGATCACCGATAGGTTGGAGCTGGGGAATTAAGGCTGGATGCCCTTCCTTATTAATGCTCCTCGGAGGGTTTTATCGTGGTCTGTTACCTCCCGAGTTGAGTAAGCCTTGTTATAATGACAAGGGAGCTAGGTGCTTTACCTTCTTTCGCTTCATACAATGCCCATTTCACCTCCTCTCTTGTAATTTCTCTCTCATTTTCATCTCCCATTACTGGCACCTGAGCATCCCCCACTGCCACTATAGCTGCCTCTCTATCTTCCTCAACATTCAGCAAGCACTCAAAATATTCTGCCCATCTTTTCCTTGCATCGTTCCCTCTTAACATCTGTCCATTCACATCTTTCACCGTCTCCCAGCCTCGATCCACCCTTCCTTACTCTGTTCACTTTTTTCCAAAACTTCTTTTTATTCTCCTCATATGACCCACTAAAATCCTGTCCCAACCTAACATTTGTCAACCTCTTCTCTTCGTCTACCTTCCGCTTGGTTTCCACATTTTTCTCCTTATATCTTTCGTACTTCTCCCTACAGTTACACTGCAGCTATTCCTCAAAAGCCCTCTTTTTCTCTTCCACCTTCATTTTCACCCCTTCATTCCACCACTCGCTACCCCTCCTCATGCCACCTCCAACAAACCTCTTTCCACACATCACTTGCATGTCCCACAAAACATTCTTTCATCAACCCCCATTCCTCCTCTAACTCCCCAATTTCTCTTTCTTTCACCCTGTCATATGCCACTTTCAACCTGTCCTGATATTCCTGTCTCTTCTCTGGCTTTTTCAACTCTTCCAACTTCACCATTTCCCTTCCACATCCCCCCCACTCTATTTCCCCACTCTTTTGCTACTACCACTTTTGCTTCAATCAAAATATGGCCAGACATCCCAGCAGGCACACCCCTAAATGCATGCACATCTTTCACTCTACCAATCATTCTTTTTGCTACCAACACATAATCCATCAGTGCTCTTTCTTTCACTCTTCCATTTGCCACTCTCATCCATGTATACTTATTTATTAACTTCTTCTTGAAAAAACTATTATTTATCATCAACTCTTGCTCCACACACATATCTAACAGTCTCTCGTAACTCTCATTCCCACCTGGTACCCCATACTTTCCTACAACACCTTCTACCTCTCCATCACCCACTCTGGCATTCAAGTCACCCAACACAACTACATAGTTCCTTCCACTCAGACCATCCACACACCTAGTTAACTCATTCCAGAATTCATCCCGCTCTTCCTCACTTCTCTCACATCCGCACTAACAAAAGCCCAACATTCCCTACCCATCCTAGCCCTCACCCACATCTGCCTAGATGACACTTCTTTCCATTCCACTACCTTATTTACCATCCATTCACTCAGTAATAATGCCATAACTTCTCTCGCTCTCCCCCTTTCAACTCCAGACACCCTACCTGTCACATCACCAAATGCTTTTCCTTTCATCTTCGTCTCACACAATGCCAATACATCCATCCTCCTCCTACCAAACATATATTCAATCTCACATCTTTTGCTCTCTATTGTACTACAACCACGCACATTTAGACACCCCAAAACTAGAGTTTGGGGAGAAGTCATTCTCCCCTCTACTCCCCTTCTTCTTTGATGTCTCGCAGGAGGTTAATACAAGGGGGGGATTCCTAGTCCCCTCACCCCGTCCACTTTTAGTCGCCTCTTACGACACGCAGTAAATACGTTGGGGCTATTCTTTGATGCTGTGCCCGCCACCACAGAGTAATATGACCCTCATTTATAATATTTTTGTAGTGTTAGTATAATATAATTTACGATTTATTTACTTCTTTATTGTATTTATTGTGGATATTACTTAAAGCATAAACAGCATGCCTTATATTAATCTTTATTTGTTATGATTAAGGAGTATTGGGTTGCTGCTGTGAGAATATAAATGATTTGTTGGGAATAAATATCACAAAGACATCTGTGCGACTACTCAAAGTGCGAAATTTCAGCTCGTGTATCTAACTTTGGTCAACAATTGCTAGTAACGGTATCTATTCGTATGCCGTTTTATGCATCAGTGTTAATCCCTATTATGGTGTGGATAACAGTTTTGAGCTATAAGGGAGTTAATGATGGATACTGCCCCTTCTAGCACCCTGTGGTGAGCTCCAACACGGGGATGTCACTACCCAAGTCCCTTCCTCTAACTGCTGAGGTGTCCACTAACAGTTAATTATTACATGAAACAAAGTATACAGATTTACTGAATATTGATACAGTAATGATAATGTAATAATACAGTACAGTACAGCAATACCCAGATTAATGCATTGGTAGACAATGAATAGGTTTTTGTTCTTATCTGTGAATGTTGTTATCTCGGTTCTCTGTAAGTAGAGGAGCGTCAGTACCAAGTCCTGCAATATGTTTACGTACATCAAGATATATTTATATTTATTATTGCAAAAGTAAAAACTATTTATTTACATCTTATAGATTATTCTATATCATATGACATTAGAGCATATTCTGTGATAACATACAAACATACATGACACTGCTCAAGCAGTCTTTCAAGTATAATTGTGTATGAATTAACCACCATAGGAGCAATGCCAGTTTTAATTATTTCTAGTTCTTACAGTGTTATGTTACATAATGTCTGGATTGGGATGTCAAGCATTTTGTGTTTTTTGATAAGACATAAACGCATTTCCTCGCTACCATGACACGAAGTTAGAATCACTGGAGCAAGCTATATACAATAGATCATGGGTAAGTATCGTTTTCTTGCATTATTGCACTTTTTATTTTTACTGGTGATTGTCAGAGGATGTAAGGTATGTTTATTGTCTCTTTGTCTCATACATATTTTAATACCTCAGAACTAGGTGTGGATTTCCGTCAAACTTGATAGAAGAGGAAGAGCAACCAACAGGATTTAGTCTAGTGAATAATTTTAACTCTCCTAAATATATATATATATATATATATATATATATATATATATATATATATATATATATATATATATATATATATATATATATATATATATATATATATATATATATATATATATATATGTACCTCACCCAACGTCGTTAATTGGTTCCAGGAGAGACGACTTAAGTCGAAAAATGACTTAAATCGAATTAGCTTGTCTCTAGGCTCGCCTAGATATACAGATTTATTGTAGTAGTAGTATAGTTGGGTGGGATATGCCTTTGCAATGGCTCCCAAGTCTTAGTTTTGCTTTGCTAAATTGTTTGTGCGGTTTTTATATTATTTTATTTCTTTTTCGACAAATTCTTTTTATAAATTTTTTTCTTTATTTGACGTCTTTTTCACTACAATATCTAAATAACAATATATTAGCAATTATTTCAATTTTCTTTTCTATATATGGTTGTGCTAAAAAACTATATTCTGTTCTTATTTGTGCATATGCTTTACAAAATAGTAAAAAATGTTCTAGGCTCTCTTCACATTGTTCACACTTTGGGCAGGTAATATCTTTATTTTTATATTTATGTACAGTAAACAAATTAATGAACTCTATTATGCCGTTGGCAACAGGCTTAGCATGGGACGTGCATGGTGGCCAGTGCTGCCAGATAATGCGGATGTTTTTATTTTCAAGTGTATGGTATATTTTAAGATATATATTAATCACAAGATGGTAGCACTGTAATTTAAATAAAAATGTACTTCATCTTTATGATACTTGAAATAACTTACCAGCTTACATGTATGTTTTTTATATTTAGCATTTCTCTCATTTATGTATTCTGGCAACACTGATTGTGGCAGTGAGGACGAGGATGCATACGTTTTGTCACACTTCCGTATCAGCTGATGCGCCCGCACACTCTATTTCCCTGACCATATTATATTAAAAATGTGTTTGCTGTTTGTTCTTAATGCTTTTTGTCAATTTTCTTCATAATATCCGATCGCATTAAGCTGTAGAAGAGGAGTAGGATGCGGGAGAATGAACCTCTATCGGCAAACGTTTTGCTACTTCCGTATCAGGTGATGCACCCTCACACGCTATTTCCCTGACGATATTATATTAAAAATATGTTTGCTGCTTGTTCTTAATGCCTTTATTCAATTTTCTTCATAATATCTGATTGCATTAAGCGGTAGAAGAGGAGTAGGATGCGGGAGAACGAACCTCTATCGGCAAAAGTTTTGCTACCAGTGCTGCCAGGTCAAGCTGTAAAACAATTCTTTAGATTCTCTTACAAAATTTTCCTATTTGGCTCAAATCCCCGTTTCAGATACATATACAAGGCATATTTCAATGGTTAAATACTGCTCATAATCTCATTACATACCTTATTATTGATCTTTTTGGCAAATGTCATCAGTCATGGACTTTAAATGGGCCTTAGTTATTTCCATGTCTTCAGCAGATGAAGTTTCAAAAGTTCATTTTGCATGTAACATCCCAACTAATGATTCTGAGGTTAAAGAATATCTCATTTGTGTTTTCATTAAGTTCACTTGTGAAAAATCTCTCTCTCTCTCTCTCTCTCTCTCTCTCTCTCTCTCTCTCTCTCTCTCTCTCTCTCTCTCTCTCTCTCTCTCTCTCTCTGCTTCCAATGTATTTTTCAATTTCTTTATCTCAGTTACCACACAGAGTAAAAATATAAAGAATTAGAATAGTAATAGCTAGTTCTCCAGAATTTCCTTAGATTTTCCCTCTTTCTTTTCTGGATTTTCCCTATTTTTAGTGAATTTTCAAGTTTCTTCCCTTTTTCCCTGTATCCACCTGAATTTCCCTAAAACAAGGAAATTTCCTTGTACCTGGCAGCCTAGTTTGCTACTTCCGTATCAGCTGATGCACCCTCACACGCAATTTCCCTGACAATATTATATTAAAAATAACTTTGCTGTTTGTTCTTAATGCTTTTTTTTTCAGTTTTCCTCATAATATCCGATCATAGCCAGTTTATCGTCCAGCGTTATAGCATGACGTTTAGCACTTGCACTAGGAATTTTCTTAGGTTCCATGGGGGCAAAATATAAGGTCACAAATGAATGAGAATGAGAGTAGCTGATAAATAGACGTATACCGTGCATAAACTAATCAATTCAAAACAATAGCGGTTTGGCAGGAACGACGAGTGATGATGCCTAACAGTAGATATTGGAACTACTGTACGTATTTTAATAAGATTTTATATGCTTTTATTCTTATTTATTGTACAATAAAATGATTTTATGTGCTTTTGTTTTTATTTATTGTACAGTAACATGATTTCATGTGCTTTTAATGGTTTTCTAGTGATATTATGATTCCAATATTTGTAGCAGACAGACGGAAAGTTGATTATAATGACGTAAACTTTTTTTTTTTTCCATATATTTTTTTTAAAACCGACGTATAATCGAGAACGACTTAACTCGAAACGACTTAAGCCAAGGTATACCTTATATATATATATATATATATATATATATATATATATATATATATATATATATATATATATATATATATATATATATATATATATACCTCTGGGATTAGAGGAGTGTCACTGAACTGTACTGACAAAAATTACAGAAGGGTCTTCCCCGCTTACTCTGTGGTTGACCCAAGCAGGGTGGTTGGGGACTTGTTGGTAGCCCTTTATCTCCTAGAAGCTAATTGGAGTGATTGAGGCATATTAACTTCTAGCAAATGTGCTTGCTTTGAATTCAGCCACCCCACAAGGGGGATTGCAGCATTTTATATGATTGAATGATAAAATCCTTATTTCCAGACTGATATTCTATATCCAAGTTTATTTTCAGGTTTTAATCCGCCTCTTCACTCTCCGTTTAAAGTCTACGGTGATTTAAGAAGTTTCTGCATTTTACCTCACAATGCATTTGAAGCCGCCATGTGGAACTGAAACTCAAGATGAATTTAAGAACTCCATATAGAGATATAAAAGTGGCCACCGTGGTACAGTGGTAGCCCTTGCGACTTTGATGTGTCAGGTCGAGGTTTTGCGGCATGCCACGATCTGAGATTGGAAAGGATATTCACTCAGGGTAACGGTCACAGTTGCTTAAACCAAAGTCCTTTGCAAAAAGGCACATGCTAACCCTTAGTAGAAAAGGGAGTTGTGACATACAAATATGATGTCCCTCTTTTTTTTTTAATTGGATTTTATCATTTTCTGATGGGTTAATATTCTTTTAAGTAACTAATCTATTGTACCAAAATATTTATCCTGTCTAAGTAAATTTACCTAGCTAATTGTTGATGTGGGTCTGTCTGTATTAGATATTTTTTTATGATTTTCATTATAGAAAAGTTCTAAGTGAAGCTAAGGTTGTATATATGTTATGTATAACTTTTGAGCTGATTAATTCGTGCGCTTTGCATTGCACTATTGTTTTGTTGTCTTTACATGAGTAGAACACGCCATGTCGGACATCTAAGTTTGAGTAATAAAACCTCCACTTTTCTCACGATTTTTATTGGATTCTCCTCTCCCATCTAATCATAGTATGGAACAAATGGCGACGAGGTACAAAGGACCAATGCAGTAGCAAAATGAACTTCTGGTTTGCAGTATTTAAGTGAAGTTTTTGCAGTTTTGAGGTAGCCGGTAAATTGGGTAAGCTTCTGACTT
>JAXCGZ010023415.1:0-41960 GCA_037179515.1 Halocaridina rubra
TATACATATATATATATATATATATATATATATATATATATATATATATATATATATATATATATATATATATAAATATATATATATATATATATATATATATATATATATATATATATATACATATATATATATATATATATATATATATATATATATATATATATATATATATATATATATATATATATATATATATATATATATATATATGTATATATATATATATATATATATATATATATATATATATATATATATATATATATATATATATATATATATGTGTGTGTGTGTGTGTGTGTGATTACATAATTGTGATTACCTAATTGTGTTTACGGGAAAGAGTCCAAATCTCGTATCTTCCCGTCTCCTCATCGGTTCCATTTTATACTTAGTGATACTTATCATACCTGTCCTTAAAACTATGGATTGAGATAGCATTAACTACCTCCTCGCTTAGCAAATTCCAATTATCAACTACTCTTACACTGAAAAAGTATTTCCTTACATCCTGCAAAGAAGTTTTCTTACCAAGCTTCAAACTATGACCTCTAGTTCTAGAGCCAGCCATATCAAAATATCGATCCCTATCCACTCTATCATAACCATGAAGGAATTTAAAGACTGTCACCATATCCCCCCTCACTCTTCTAGCTTCGAGTGATGGTAAGTCTAATTCCCTTAGCCTCTCATCATAACTGAGATTGCGTATTTCTGGCACCAGTTTCGTGGCATGTCTTTGAACTTTTTCAAGCTTAGCTATGTGCTTTTTCAAGTGCGGATTCCAAAAGTGGCCTGCATATTCGAGTTTTGGCCTCACATAGGTTACATAAATATTTCTGAACATTTCCTTGTCCATGTGCCTGAAGGCTACCTTTACATTTGATAAGAATGCATATGCTGCCCTTACTATGCCATTTATATGTATTTCTGGAGACAAATCTGCCAGTATGTTTACTCCTAGATCTCTCTCATTTTCTGTCTCTTGAAGTTGTACTCCAGCCACCGAGTAGTCAAGCTTGGGCCTTCTTGCACTTGTACCCATTCTCATTACCTTACATTTTGATGTATTGAATTTCATTAGTCACTTTTCTGACCACTCCTGCAGATTATTTAGATCCTCCTGAAGTTCTCTACCATTGTTCTCGTTTTTTACTTTCTTCACAATCTTTGCATCATCTGCAAACATATTCATGAATGAATTTACAGACTCTGTGTGTGATTACCTAATTGTGATTACCTAATTGTGTTTACGAGAAAGAGCCCAAAGCTCGTCTCTTCCCGTCTCCTCATCGGTTCCATTTTATACTTAGTGATACTTATCATACCTGTCCTTAAAGCTATGGATTGAGATAGCATTAACTACCTCCTCGCTTAGCCAATTCCAATTATCAACTACTCTTACACTGAAAAAGTATTTCCTTACATCCTGCAAAGAAGTTTTCTTACCAAGCTTCAAACTATGACCTCTAGTTCTAGAGCCAGCCATATCAAAATATCGATCCCTATCCACTCTATCATAACCATGAAGGAATTTAAAGACTGTCACCATATCCCCCCTCACTCTTCTAGCTTCGAGTGATGGTAAGTCTAATTCCCTTAGCCTCTCATCATAACTGAGATTGCGTATTTCTGGCACCAGTTTCGTGGCATGTCTTTGAACTTTTTCAAGCTTAGCTATGTGCTTTTTCAAGTGCGGATTCCAAAAGGGGGCTGCATATTCGAGTTTTGGCCTCACATAGGTTACATAAATATTTCTGAACATTTCCTTGTCCATGTGCCTGAAGGCTACCCTTACATTTGATAAGAATGCATATGCTGCCCTTACTATGCCATTTATATGTATTTCTGGAGACAAATCTGCCAGTATGTTTACTCCTAGATCTCTCTCATTTTCTGTCTCTTGAAGTTGTACTCCAGCCACCGAGTAGTCAAGCTTGGGCCTTCTTGCACTTGTACCCATTCTCATTACCTTACATTTTGAAGTATTGAATTTCATTAGCCACTTTTCTGACCACTCATGCAGATTATTTAGCTCCTCCTGAAGTTCTCTACCATTGTTCTCGTTTTTTACTTTCTTCACAATCTTTGCATCATCTGCAAACATATTCATGAATGAATTTACAGACTCTGGTAAATCATTCACATATACAAGGAACAAAAGTGGCCCTAAAACTGAACCCTGTGGAACTCCACTACTAACTCTTCTCCATTCAGACACTGAGTGTCTTACTCTAACCCTCTGTTCCCTTCCTTCTAAGTAAGTTTTTATCCATTCCAAAACATTTCCACCTATTCTAGCCATTGATTGCAGCTTCCTAATAAGTCTCCCATGTGGAACAGTGTCAAACGCTTTCTGGAAGTCTAGGAATATGCAATCTGCCCAGCCCTCTCTTTCCTGTAAGATTTGGCTTACCTCATCATAAAATTCTAATAAGTTTGTTACTGTTGATCTACCTTCTCTGAAGCCATGTTGCCTCACTGACAAAAGGTTGAAGGATTCCAAGTGAAGAGAGACATGTTTCCTTAGTAGTTTCTCCATAACTTTGCAATCTATGCTGGTCAAGGAATCTGGTCTATAGTTCAGAGCCGTATCCCTCCTTCCCTTTTTGAAGATAGGTATCACATTTGCTTGTTTCCAGCACCTTGGAATCTCCCCTGACTCCATTGACTTTTTAAATATGATACTTAGTGCCACTGATATTGAGTTTGCGCATTTTTTAGCACAAGAGGGGATATGTCATCAGGACCTGTAGCTTTATGAACATCTAAATCCATCAGTGCTTTGCATACCTCTGTGGCTGTAAGGTTGATGTTCTCCAATACCGGCCCTTGAGCTTCTATCACTGCAATCTGAGGGGGTGGGGTATTTTCTACTGTAAATACTGACTGAAACTCCTTGTTCAATTCTTTGCAGATCTCTTCATCCGTCTCAGTGATGCTTCCATCCGCTCTCTTTAGCCTTAAAACCTGTTCTTTTACCTTCAGTTTTCCTCTGATAAAGCTGTGGAAAAGCTTGGGATTTTCTTTAGCCTTCCTGGTGATGTCCCTCTCATAGTCTCTCTCTGCCTCTCTCCTTTTACTTAGGTAGTCATTTCTTGCTCTTTTGTATGTTTGCCAGGCATTTATGTTTTTTCTCCTCCTATACCTTTTCCAGCATTTGTCTCTCCACTCCTTAGCTCTTTTACACCCATTATCGAACCATTTCTCTCTGACATGAATTACACCTACTTTGGTGACAGGTATGCAGCAATCTACTATCTTCCCATATTTCTCACAAAAGATGTCATACATTTCTTGTACAGATTTGTTGTAAAATAAGGTTCACCAGTCAAGAACCGCAAAAAGCTCATTCATTTTGATGTAATCTCCTTTCGGATAGTTTCTCCTCGTGTCCTCAGTGCCTCTACTCTCAGGAAGAATATCTTCAATGATATACTCCATCAACAACACACAGTGGTCACTCTTTCCAATTGGTGGTACATACTCAATTTTTTCAATATCCAACACATTATCTGTGAACACTAGATCAAGTAGTGATGGCTCATCCCCACCTCTGGCCCTTGTTGGTTCCATTACATGTTGGTGTAGGAAATTCCCTTGTACGCAATCTAGGAATCTTGCCCCGAATGAGTCCTCACCACTGTGTGGGTCAAGATTTATCCAATCTATCTCTTTATGATTAAAGTCTCCCATTATCAAAATCCTACATTTTTTTTTCCCGTGCCATGTTAACAACTGAGTTTATGACTTCAATAGTACCTATATGACTTTCCTCATAAACTTCAAGCCTATTTTGGTTCCTTGGTGGGTTGTATACAACAGTTATTATAATGCTCTCTGACCCAGTATTTATGCGAGCAACAAGAAATTCCTTGAACTCACTTTCTATAGCCAAGTTTATTTCTTCGACTGGAATCCTTTCACTTATGAGCAGTGCTATCCCTCCACCAGTCCTCTCAGATCTTTCAACTCTTAGTATTCTGAAGCCCTTAGGAAAAACTGTGACACTGTTTATGTCCTCACTCAACTTAGTCTCTGTAATTGCTACTATATCTGCCTTACTGTTGTGAATCCTATCTTTTAATTCTACTGCCTTACCAGCTAATCCATCAGCATTTGTGTATAGCAATCTTAATGAGGCCCCATCCCCTGATCTTCTGTCATTATCTTCTTTATCTCCCCTTTGTCTGGAAGAACTCTGTAATGAAAATTTTTCTTCTCTTCTTCATTTCTTTCATCATTTAACCTTCTTGCCTCTTGCAACAAGTTTTTGATCTTTCCCATCTCTTCCTGTGTTCTGTATCGTCTAATGAACACTTCTTTGAATTCTTGAAGGTTTTTTAGACTTTTTTTCTCAACAATATTTCCCTACATGTTTCCCCTCTCTCAAAGGTTACTTTTGTTGGTCTCGGCTTTCCTTCCCTCGAATATTTACCTAGTTGGTGTATGTTTACAATATCCTCAGGACCACATACTACTCCAAGCTTTCTTATCAGGTCTACAACCCTAGCTTTATTTTCTTCAAGTCTCCCCTGCCATGTTGGCTCCTGGGATTCGCTTATGCCTGAGATTACCACTGTCTTCTCCTTATCAAGTGCCTGTCTGATGAGTGGGTTTGCCCTTTCCATCACAACGTCTTTCATTTTTTCGATTTCTGTCTCTTTATAGTCAACTGTTTGTATGTTTTCCAGTGCCACCACCTTTACATCCTCTTTTACTGCCACATTCCCCTTTAGTGCATCAGCAAAGGAAGTTTTCATGGCATCATTTTCCATATTCAGCTCCTGGAACTCTTTTCTGAACTGTTCAATGTTTTCCTTAGTCTGGACATTCCAAGCAGCAATCTCGTCTCTCTCAGAAGAGAGCAGAGAACTAACATCTAATTCCTTTAGGTTGTCATTTAGCTGTTTGTTTTTATCTTCTTGTTTAGAAATTCTAGATTCTAGTTGACTCTTTTCCCCTTCCAGCTTCTTTATTCTTTTTTCTAGTTCCTTTCTCTCCTGCCCTTGTGCTTTATTTGCTTCCTCCAAAGATCTTATTTGCTCTCTGAGTGTTTCATTCTCTTTCATTTCTCCATCCATATTCCGAATTTTTTCATCAAGGCTTATAACCATTGCCTCTAAATTCTTGATTTTTTGTTTAAGTCTCCTAATGGCTACCCCTCCTACCGACCCATGGATGGGAGAGGTTTGGGACAGAGATGGCGTCAATTTTATGTTCTCCCTCTCACAGAATATAGAAAGAAGAAGAGAAAGAGGAAAAAAAAAGAAAAAAAACTTTTAATTAAGCCTCACACAGAATTTTTATATCTCCATATAAGTGCTATTTAGTGACTCAGTTTATCTCTTTTCTGGTAACACACATCTTAACTTAAAAACTTGACCATGGTAATTTAAGGATAAAAAGAATAAAAAAAATGCAACAAAACAAAAGTCAAACCTGAAGGAAAATTCAAATTTGTGTTTGAGGAGGCACCCACCTGTTTCTGCTATATATTCTTCCTAACTGATAAACTCACTTGCTAACCAAGATATGTTATCACAGGATTAGACTTTACATTTAACTCAATATATATACAAAATAAAAAAAATAGTAAAAGAGAAAGCTAAAAGAAAAGCAAAAAAAATGACGAAAATAAGACAGCTGTACTACTTGGCAACTTAACTCAGTACTGTTGACAGGTGGGTATTTGGTATTTATTTAATTATTCAATTATTTCGTGTATCAAACTAACTAACAAGTTAATATAAATGGGAAGGATACTGATTTTAACAATATATGGAACCACAGGATTAGGTAAACGGCTTAAGAGCTTTCCCCAGTTTACACAAAAAATTAGGTAATGTGATGTGATGGCTTCACCTCTGGCAACTCTTCTAAATTTCCTTCAAGGCAGAACTGGACAGCAGCTTCTCTCTCCCCTCACGAAAATGTTCTCAGTTTTTTTTCCTTTAATATTTTGGACAGTCTCGTCATACAACAAATATAAGTTTTGTACTCACAATACTCTGCAGGATTTCAGATTTAGGGAAATTATGGTAAAGTTTTTCACTAAGCACCCCTCACTCTTCTAGCTTCGAGTGATGGTAAGTCTAATTCCCTCAGCCTCTTATCATAACTGAGATTGCGTATTTCTGGCACCAGTTTCGTGGCATGTCTTTGAACTTTTTCAAGCTTAGTTATGTGCTTTTTCAAGTGCGGATTCCAAAAGGGGGCTGCATATTCGAGTTTTGTCCTCACATAGGTTACATAAATATTTCTGAACATTTCCTGGTCCATGTGCCTGAAGGCTACCCTTACATTTGATAAGAATGCATATGCTGCCCTTACTATGCCATTTATATGTATTTCTGGAGACAAATCTGCCAGTATGTTTACTCCTAGATCTCTCTCATATTCTGTCTCTTGAAGTTGTACTTCAGCCACCGAGTAGTCAAGCTTGGGCCTTCTTGCACTTGTACCCATTCTCATTACCTTACATTTTGAAGTATTGAATTTCATTAGCCACTTTTCTGACCACTCATGCAGATTATTTAGATCCTCCTGAAGTTCTCTACCATTGTTTTCGTTTTTTACTTTCTTCACAATCTTTGCATCATCTGCAAACATATTCATGAATGAATTTACAGACTTTGGTAGGTCATTTACATATACAAGGAACAAAAGTGGCCCTAAAACTGAACCCTGTGGAACTCTACTACTAACTCTTCTCCATTCAGACACTGAGTGTCTTACTCTAACCCTCTGTTCCCTTCCTTCTAAGTAAGTTTTTATCCATTCCAAAACATTTCCACCTATTCTAGCCATTGATTGCAGCTTCCTAATAAGTCTCCCCTGTGGAAGTGTCAAATGCTTTCTGGAAGTCTAGGAATATGCAATCTGCCCAGCCCTCTCTTTCCTGGAAGACTTGGCTTACCTCATCATAAAATTCTAATAAGTTTGTTACTGTTGATCTACCTTCTCTGAAGCCATGTTGCCTCACTGACAAAAAGTTGAAGGATTCCAAGTGAAGAGAGATATGTTTCCTTAGTAGTTTCTCCATAACTTTGCAAACTATGCTGGTCAAGGAAACTGGTCTATTGTTCAGAGCCGTATCCCTCCTTCCCTTTTTGAAGATAGGTATCACATTTGCTTGTTTCCAGCATCTTGGAATCTCCCCCGACTCCAGTGACTCCTTAATTATAATACTTAGTACCACTGATATTGTATTTGCGCATTTTTTAAGCACATGAGGGGATATGTCATCAGGACCTGTAGCTTTATGAACATCTAAATCCATCAGCGCTTTGCATACCTCTGTGGCTGTAAGGCTGATGTTCTCTAATACCGGCCCTTGAGCTTCGATCACTGCAATCTGAGGGGGTGGGGTATTTTCTACTGTAAATACTGACTGAAACTCCTTGTTCAATTCTTTGCAGATCTCTTCATCCGTCTCAGTGATGCTTCCATCCGCTCTCTTTAGCCTTAAAACCTGTTCTTTTACCTTCAGTTTTCCTCTGATAAAGCTGTGGAAAAGCTTGGGATTTTCTTTAGCCTTCCTGGTGATGTCCCTCTCATAGTCTCTCTCTGCCTCTCTCCTTTTACTTAGGTAGTCATTTCTTGCTCTTTTGTAGGTTTGCCAGGCATTTATGTTTTTTCTCCTCCTATACCTTTTCCAGCATTTGTCTCTCCACTCCTTAGCTCTTTTACACCCATTATCAAACCATTTCTCTCTGGCATGAATTACACCTACTTTGGTGACAGGTATGCAGCAATCTACTATCTTCCCATATTTCTCACAAAAGATGTCATACATTTCTTGTACAGATTTGTTGGAAAATAAGGTTCTCCAATCAATAACTGCAAAAAGCTCGTTCATTTTGATGTAATCTCCTTTCTGATAGTTCCTCCTCATGTCCTCAGTGCCTCTACTCTCAGGAAGAATATCTTCAATGATATACTCCATTAACAACACACAGTGGTCACTCTTTCCAATTGGTGGTTCATACTCAATTTTTTCAATATCCAACACATTATCTGTGAACACTAGATCAAGTAGTGATGGCTCATCCCCACCCCTGGCCCTTGTTGGTTCCATTACATGTTGGTGTAGTAAATTCCCTTGTACGCAATCAAAGAATCTTGCCCCGAATGAGTCCTCACCACTGTGTGGGTCAAGATTTATCCAATCTATCTCTTTATGATTAAAGTCTCCCATAATCAAAATCCTACATTTTTTCCCGTGCCATGTTAACAACTGAGTTTATGACTTCAATAGTACCTATATGACTTTCCTCATAAACTTCAAGCCTATTTTGGTTCCTTGGTGGGTTGTATACAACAGTTATTATAATGCTCTCTGACCCAGTATTTATGCGAGCAACAAGAAATTCCTTGAACTCACTTTCTATAGCCAAGTTTATTTCTTCGACTGGAATCCTTTCACTTATGAGCAGTGCTATCCCTCCACCAGTCCTCTCAGATCTTTCAACCCTTAGTATTCTGAAACCCTTAGGAAAAACTGTGACACTGTTTATGTCCTCACTCAACTTAGTCTCTGTAATTGCTACTATATCTGCCTTACTGTTGTGAATCCTATCTTTTAATTCTACTGCCTTACCAGCTAATCCATCAGCATTTGTGTATAACAATCTTAATTAGGCCATATCCCCTGATCTTCTGTCATTATCTTCTTTATCTCCCCTTTGTCTGGAAGAACTCTGTAATGAAAATTTTTCTTCTCTTCTTCATTTCTTTCATCATTTAACCTTCTTGCCTCTTGCAACAAGTTTTTGATCTTTCCCATCTGTTCCTGTGTTCTGTATTGTCTAATGAACACTTCTTTGAATTCTTGAAGGTCTTTTAGACTTTTTTTTTCTCAACAATATTTCCCTACATGTTTCCCCTCTCTCAAAGGTTACTTTTGTTGGTCTCAGCTTTCCTCCCCTCGAATATTTACCTAGTTGGTGTATGTTTACAATATCCTCAGGACCACAAACTACTCCAAGCTTTCTTATCAGGTCTACAACTTTAGCTTTATTTTCTTCAAGTCTCCCCTGCCATGTTGGCTCCTGGGATTCGCTTATGCCTGAGATTACCACTGTCTTCTCCTTATCAAGTGCCTGTCTGATGAGTGGGTTTGCCCTTTCCATCACAATGTCTTTCATTTTTTTGATTACTGTCTCTTTATAGTCAACTCTTTGTATGTTTTCCAGTGCCACCACCTTTACAGCCTCTTTTACTGCCACATTCCCCTTTAGTGCATCAGCAAATGAAGTTTTCTTGGCATCATTTTCCATATTCAGCTCCTGGAACTCTTTTCTGAACTGTTCAATGTTTTCCTTAATCTGGACATTCCAAGCAGCAATCTCGTCTCTCTCAGAAGAGAGCAGTGAACTAACATCTAATTCCTTTAGGTTGTCATTCAGCTGTTTGTTTTTATCTTCTTGTTTAGAAATTCTAGATTCTAGTTGACTCTTTTCCCCTTCCAGCTTCTTTATTCTTTTTTCTAGTTCCTTTCTCTCCTGCCCTTGTGCTTTATTTGCTTCCTCCAAAGATCTTATTTGCTCTCTGAGTGTTTCATTCTCTTTCATTTCTCCATCCATATTCCGAATTTTTTCATCAAGGCTTATAACCATTGCCTCTAAATTCTTGATTTTTTGTTTAAGTCTCCTAATGGCTACCCCTCCTACCGACCCATGGATGGGAGAGGTTTGGGACAGAGATGGCGTCAATTTTATGTTCTCCCTCTCACAGAATATAGAAAGAAGAAGAGAAAGAGGAAAAAAAAGAGAAAAACTTTTAATTAAGCCTCACACAGAATTTTTATATCTCCATATAAGTGCTATTTAGTGACTCAGTTTATCTCTTTTCTGGTAACACACATCTTAACTTAAAAACTTGACCATGGTAATTTAAGGATAAAAAGAATAAAACAAAAATGCAACAAAACAAAAGTCAAACCTGAAGGAAAATTCAAATTTGTGTCTGAGGAGGCACCCACCTGTTTCTGCTATATATTCTTCCTAACTGATAAACTCACTTGCTAACCAAGATATGTTTTCACAGGATTAGACTTTACATTTAACTCAATATATATACAAAATAAAAAAAATAGTAAAAGAGAAAGCTAAAAGAAAAGCAAAAAAAAAATGACGAAAATAAGACAACTGTACTACTTGGCAACTTAACTCAGTACTGTTGACAGGTGGGTATTTGGTATTTATTTAATTATTCAATTATTTCGTGTATCAAACTAACTAACAAGTTAATATAAATGGGAAGGATACTGATTTTAGCAATATATGGAACCACAGGATCAGGTAAACGGCTTAAGAGCTTTCCCAAGTTTACACAAAAAATTAGGTAATGTGATGTGATGGCTTCACCTCTGGCAACTCTTCTAAATTTCCTTCAAGGCAGAACTGGACAGCAGCTTCTCTCTCCCCTCACGAAAATGTTCTCAATTTTTTTTCCTTTAATATTTTGGACAGTCTCGTCATACAACAAATATAAGTTTTGTACTCACAATACTCTGCAGGATTTCAGATTTAGGGAAATTATGGTAAAGTTTTTCACTAAGCACCCCTCACTCTTCTAGCTTCGAGTGATGGTAAGTCTAATTCCCTCAGCCTCTTATCATAACTGAGATTGCGTATTTCTGGCACCAGTTTCGTGGCATGTCTTTGAACTTTTTCAAGCTTAGCTATGTGCTTTTTCAAGTGCGGATTCCAAAAGGGGGCTGCATATTCGAGTTTTGTCCTCACATAGGTTACATAAATATTTCTGAACATTTCCTGGTCCATGTGCCTGAAGGCTACCCTTACATTTGAAAAGAATGCATATGCTGCCCTTACTATGCCATTTATATGTATTTCTGGAGACATATCTGCCAGTATGTTTACTCCTAGATCTCTCTCATATTCTGTCTCTTGAAGTTGTACTTCAGCCACCGAGTAGTCAAGCTTGGGCCTTCTTGCACTTGTACCCATTCTCATTACCTTACATTTTGAAGTATTGAATTTCATTAGCCACTTTTCTGACCACTCATGCAGATTATTTAGATCCTCCTGAAGTTCTCTACCATTGTTCTCGTTTTTTACTTTCTTCACAATCTTTGCATCATCTGCAAACATATTCATGAATGAATTTACAGACTCTGGTAGGTCATTTACATATACAAGGAACAAAAGTGGCCCTAAAACTGAACCCTGTGGAACTCTACTACTAACTCTTCTCCATTCAGACACTGAGTGTCTTACTCTAACCCTCTGTTCCCTTCCTTCTAAGTAAGTTTTTATCCATTCCAAAACATTTCCACCTATTCTAGCCATTGAGTGCAACTTCCTAATAAGTCTCCCATGTGGAACAGTGTCAAATGCTTTCTGGAAGTCTAGGAATATGCAAACTGCCCAGCCCTCTCTTTCCTGGAAGACTTGGCTTACCTCATCATAAAATTCTAATAAGTTTGTTACTGTTGATCTACCTTCTCTGAAGCCATGTTGCCTCACTGACAAAAAGTTGAAGGATTCCAAGTGAAGAGAGATATGTTTCCTTAGTAGTTTCTCCATAACTTTGCAAACTATGCTGGTCAAGGAAACTGGTCTATTGTTCAGAGCCGTAGCCCTCCTTCCCTTTTTGAAGATAGGTATCACATTTGCTTGTTTCCAGCATCTTGGAATCTCCCCCCGACTCCAGTGACTCCTTAAATATGATACTTAGTACCACTGATATTGTATTTGCGCATTTATTAAGCACATGAGGGGATATGTCATCAGGACCTGTAGCTTTATGAACATCTAAATCCATCAGCGCTTTGCATACCTCTGTGGCTGTAAGGCTGATGTTCTCTAATACCGGCCCTTGAGCTTCGATCACTGCAATCTGAGGGGGTGGGGTATTTTCTACTGTAAATACTGACTGAAACTCCTTGTTCAATTCTTTGCAGATCTCTTCATCCGTCTCAGTGATGCTTCCATCCGCTCTCTTTAGCCTTAAAACCTGTTCTTTTACCTTCAGTTTTCCTCTGATAAAGCTGTGGAAAAGCTTGGGATTTTCTTTAGCCTTCCTGGTGATGTCCCTCTCATAGTCTCTCTCTGCCTCTCTCCTTTTACTTAGGTAGTCATTTCTTGCTCTTTTGTAGGTTTGCCAGGCATTTATGTTTTTTCTCCTCCTATACCTTTTCCAGCATTTGTCTCTCCACTCCTTAGCTCTTTTACACCCATTATCAAACCATTTCTCTCTGGCATGAATTACACCTACTTTGGTGACAGGTATGCAGCAATCTACTATCTTCCCATATTTCTCACAAAAGATGTCATACATTTCTTGTACAGATTTGTTGTAAAATAAGGTTTTCCATTCAATAACTGCAAAAAGCTCGTTCATTTTGATGTAATCTCCTTTCTGATAGTTCCTCCTCATGTCCTCAGTGCCTCTACTCTCAGGAAGAATATCTTCAATGATATACTCCATTAACAACACACAGTGGTCACTCTTTCCAATTGGTGGTTCATACTCAATTTTTTCAATATCCAACACATTATCTGTGAACACTAGATCAAGTAGTGATGGCTCATCCCCACCCCTGGCCCTTGTTGGTTCCATTACATGTTGGTGTAGGAAATTCCCTTGTACGCAATCTAGGAATCTTGCCCCAAATGAGTCCTCACCACTGTGTGGGTCAAGATTTATCCAATCTATCTCTTTATGATTAAAGTCTACCATAATCAAAATCCTACATTTTTTTCCCGTGCCATGTTAACAACTGAGTTTATGACTTCAATAGTACCTATATGACTTTCCTCATAAACTTCAAGCCTATTTTGGTTCCTTGGTGGGTTGCATACAACAGTTATTATAATGCTCTCTGACCCAGTGTTTATGCGAGCAACAAGAAATTCCTTGAACTAACTTTCTATAGCCAAGTTTATTTCTTCGACTGGAATCCTTTCACTTATGAGCAGTGCTATCCCTCCACCAGTCCTCTCAGATCTTTCAACTCTTAGTATTCTGAAGCCCTTAGGAAAAACTGTGACACTGTTTATGTCCTCACTCAACTTAGTCTCTGTAATTGCTACTATATCTGCCTTACTGTTGTGAATCCTATCTTTTAATTCTACTGCCTTACCAGCTAATCCATCAGCATTTGTGTATAACAATCTTAATGAGGCCATATCCCCTGATCTTCTGTCATTATCTTCTTTATCTCCCCTTTGTCTGGAAGAACTCTGTAATGAAAATTTTTCTTCTCTTCTTCATTTCTTTCATCATTTAACCTTCTTGCCTCTTGCAACAAGTTTTTGATCTTTCCCATCTGTTCCTGTGTTCTGTATTGTCTAATGAACACTTCTTTGAATTCTTGAAGGTCTTTTAGACTTTTTTTTTCTCAACAATATTTCCCTACATGTTTCCCCTCTCTCAAAGGTTACTTTTGTTGGTCTCAGCTTTCCTCCCCTCGAATATTTACCTAGTTGGTGTATGTTTACAATATCCTCAGGACCACAAACTACTCCAAGCTTTCTTATCAGGTCTACAACTTTAGCTTTATTTTCTTCAAGTCTCCCCTGCCATGTTGGCTCCTGGGATTCGCTTATGCCTGAGATTACCACTGTCTTCTCCTTATCAAGTGCCTGTCTGATGAGTGGGTTTGCCCTTTCCATCACAATGTCTTTCATTTTTTTGATTACTGTCTCTTTATAGTCAACTCTTTGTATGTTTTCCAGTGCCACCACCTTTACAGCCTCTTTTACTGCCACATTCCCCTTTAGTGCATCAGCAAATGAAGTTTTCTTGGCATCATTTTCCATATTCAGCTCCTGGAACTCTTTTCTGAACTGTTCAATGTTTTCCTTAATCTGGACATTCCAAGCAGCAATCTCGTCTCTCTCAGAAGAGAGCAGTGAACTAACATCTAATTCCTTTAGGTTGTCATTCAGCTGTTTGTTTTTATCTTCTTGTTTAGAAATTCTAGATTCTAGTTGACTCTTTTCCCCTTCCAGCTTCTTTATTCTTTTTTCTAGTTCCTTTCTCTCCTGCCCTTGTGCTTTATTTGCTTCCTCCAAAGATCTTATTTGCTCTCTGAGTGTTTCATTCTCTTTCATTTCTCCATCCATATTCCGAATTTTTTCATCAAGGCTTATAACCATTGCCTCTAAATTCTTGATTTTTTGTTTAAGTCTCCTAATGGCTACCCCTCCTACCGACCCATGGATGGGAGAGGTTTGGGACAGAGATGGCGTCAATTTTATGTTCTCCCTCTCACAGAATATAGAAAGAAGAAGAGAAAGAGGAAAAAAAAGAGAAAAACTTTTAATTAAGCCTCACACAGAATTTTTATATCTCCATATAAGTGCTATTTAGTGACTCAGTTTATCTCTTTTCTGGTAACACACATCTTAACTTAAAAACTTGACCATGGTAATTTAAGGATAAAAAGAATAAAACAAAAATGCAACAAAACAAAAGTCAAACCTGAAGGAAAATTCAAATTTGTGTCTGAGGAGGCACCCACCTGTTTCTGCTATATATTCTTCCTAACTGATAAACTCACTTGCTAACCAAGATATGTTTTCACAGGATTAGACTTTACATTTAACTCAATATATATACAAAATAAAAAAAATAGTAAAAGAGAAAGCTAAAAGAAAAGCAAAAAAAAAATGACGAAAATAAGACAACTGTACTACTTGGCAACTTAACTCAGTACTGTTGACAGGTGGGTATTTGGTATTTATTTAATTATTCAATTATTTCGTGTATCAAACTAACTAACAAGTTAATATAAATGGGAAGGATACTGATTTTAACAATATATGGAACCACAGGATCAGGTAAACGGCTTAAGAGCTTTCCCAAGTTTACACAAAAAATTAGGTAATGTGATGTGATGGCTTCACCTCTGGCAACTCTTCTAAATTTCCTTCAAGGCAGAACTGGACAGCAGCTTCTCTCTCCCCTCACGAAAATGTTCTCAATTTTTTTTCCTTTAATATTTTGGACAGTCTCGTCATACAACAAATATAAGTTTTGTACTCACAATACTCTGCAGGATTTCAGATTTAGGGAAATTATGGTAAAGTTTTTCACTAAGCACCCCTCACTCTTCTAGCTTCGAGTGATGGTAAGTCTAATTCCCTCAGCCTCTTATCATAACTGAGATTGCGTATTTCTGGCACCAGTTTCGTGGCATGTCTTTGAACTTTTTCAAGCTTAGCTATGTGCTTTTTCAAGTGCGGATTCCAAAAGGGGGCTGCATATTCGAGTTTTGTCCTCACATAGGTTACATAAATATTTCTGAACATTTCCTGGTCCATGTGCCTGAAGGCTACCCTTACATTTGAAAAGAATGCATATGCTGCCCTTACTATGCCATTTATATGTATTTCTGGAGACATATCTGCCAGTATGTTTACTCCTAGATCTCTCTCATATTCTGTCTCTTGAAGTTGTACTTCAGCCACCGAGTAGTCAAGCTTGGGCCTTCTTGCACTTGTACCCATTCTCATTACCTTACATTTTGAAGTATTGAATTTCATTAGCCACTTTTCTGACCACTCATGCAGATTATTTAGATCCTCCTGAAGTTCTCTACCATTGTTCTCGTTTTTTACTTTCTTCACAATCTTTGCATCATCTGCAAACATATTCATGAATGAATTTACAGACTCTGGTAGGTCATTTACATATACAAGGAACAAAAGTGGCCCTAAAACTGAACCCTGTGGAACTCTACTACTAACTCTTCTCCATTCAGACACTGAGTGTCTTACTCTAACCCTCTGTTCCCTTCCTTCTAAGTAAGTTTTTATCCATTCCAAAACATTTCCACCTATTCTAGCCATTGAGTGCAACTTCCTAATAAGTCTCCCATGTGGAACAGTGTCAAATGCTTTCTGGAAGTCTAGGAATATGCAAACTGCCCAGCCCTCTCTTTCCTGGAAGACTTGGCTTACCTCATCATAAAATTCTAATAAGTTTGTTACTGTTGATCTACCTTCTCTGAAGCCATGTTGCCTCACTGACAAAAAGTTGAAGGATTCCAAGTGAAGAGAGATATGTTTCCTTAGTAGTTTCTCCATAACTTTGCAAACTATGCTGGTCAAGGAAACTGGTCTATAGTTCAGAGCCGTAGCCCTCCTTCCCTTTTTGAAGATAGGTATCACATTTGCTTGTTTCCAGCATCTTGGAATCTCCCCCCGACTCCAGTGACTCCTTAAATATGATACTTAGTACCACTGATATTGTATTTGCGCATTTATTAAGCACATGAGGGGATATGTCATCAGGACCTGTAGCTTTATGAACATCTAAATCCATCAGCGCTTTGCATACCTCTGTGGCTGTAAGGCTGATGTTCTCTAATACCGGCCCTTGAGCTTCGATCACTGCAATCTGAGGGGGTGGGGTATTTTCTACTGTAAATACTGACTGAAACTCCTTGTTCAATTCTTTGCAGATCTCTTCATCCGTCTCAGTGATGCTTCCATCCGCTCTCTTTAGCCTTAAAACCTGTTCTTTTACCTTCAGTTTTCCTCTGATAAAGCTGTGGAAAAGCTTGGGATTTTCTTTAGCCTTCCTGGTGATGTCCCTCTCATAGTCTCTCTCTGCCTCTCTCCTTTTACTTAGGTAGTCATTTCTTGCTCTTTTGTAGGTTTGCCAGGCATTTATGTTTTTTCTCCTCCTATACCTTTTCCAGCATTTGTCTCTCCACTCCTTAGCTCTTTTACACCCATTATCAAACCATTTCTCTCTGGCATGAATTACACCTACTTTGGTGACAGGTATGCAGCAATCTACTATCTTCCCATATTTCTCACAAAAGATGTCATACATTTCTTGTACAGATTTGTTGTAAAATAAGGTTTTCCATTCAATAACTGCAAAAAGCTCGTTCATTTTGATGTAATCTCCTTTCTGATAGTTCCTCCTCATGTCCTCAGTGCCTCTACTCTCAGGAAGAATATCTTCAATGATATACTCCATTAACAACACACAGTGGTCACTCTTTCCAATTGGTGGTTCATACTCAATTTTTTCAATATCCAACACATTATCTGTGAACACTAGATCAAGTAGTGATGGCTCATCCCCACCCCTGGCCCTTGTTGGTTCCATTACATGTTGGTGTAGGAAATTCCCTTGTACGCAATCTAGGAATCTTGCCCCGAATGAGTCCTCACCACTGTGTGGGTCAAGATTTATCCAATCTATCTCTTTATGATTAAAGTCTCCCATAATCAAAATCCTACATTTTTTTTCCCGTGCCATGTTAACAACTGAGTTTATGACTTCAATAGTACCTATATGACTTTGCTCATAAACTTCAAGCCTATTTTGGTTCCTTGGTGGGTTGTATACAACAGTTATTATAATGCTCTCTGACCCAGTATTTATGCGAGCAACAAGAAATTCCTTGAACTCACTTTCTATAGCCAAGTTTATTTCTTCGACTGGAATCCTTTCACTTATGAGCAGTGCTATCCCTCCACCAGTCCTCTCAGATCTTTCAACCCTTAGTATTCTGAAACCCTTAAGAAAAACTGTGACACTGTTTATGTCCTCACTCAACTTAGTCTCTGTAATTGCTACTATATCTGCCTTACTGTTGTGAATCCTATCTTTTAATTCTACTGCCTTACCAGCTAATCCATCAGCATTTGTGTATAACAATCTTAATGAGGCCATATCCCCTGATCTTCTGTCATTATCTTCTTTATCTCCCCTTTGTCTGGAAGAACTCTGTAATGAAAATTTTTCTTCTCTTCTTCATTTCTTTCATCATTTAACCTTCTTGCCTCTTGCAACAAGTTTTTGATCTTTCCCATCTCTTCCTGTGTTCTGTATTGTCTAATGAACACTTCTTTGAATTCTTGAAGGTCTTTTAGACTTTTTTTTCTCAACAATATTTCCCTACATGTCTCCCCTCTCTCAAAGGTTACTTTTGTTGGTCTCGGCTTTCCTTCCCTCGAATATTTACCTAGGTGGTGTATGTTTGCAATATCCTCAGGACCACATACTACTCCAAGCTTTCTTATCAGGTCTACAACCTTAGCTTTATTTTCTTCAAGTCTCCCCTGCCATGTTGGCTCCTGGGACTCACTTATGCCTGAGATTACCACTGTCTTCTCCTTATCAAGTGCCTGTCTGATGAGTGGGTTTGCCCTTTCCATCACAACGTCTTTCATTTTTTCGATTACTGTCTCTTTATAGTCAACTGTTTGTATGTTTTCCAGTGCCACCACCTTTACAGCCTCTTTTACTACCACATTCCCCTTTAGTGTGTGTGATTACCTAATTGTGATTACCTAATGTGTGTGTGTGTGTTTGTGTGTGTGTGTGTGTGCGTGTGTGTGTGTGTGTGTGTGTGTGTGATTACCTAATTGTGATTACCTAATTGTGTTTACGGGAAAGAGCCCAAAGCTCGTATCTTCCCGTCTCCTGATCGGTTCCATTTTTAGACTTAGTGATACTTATCATACCTGTCCTTAAAACTATGGATTGAGATAGCATTAACTACCTCCTCGCTTAGTGAATTCCAATTATCAAATACTCTTACACTGAAAAAGTATTTCCTTACATCCTGCAAACAAGTTTTCTTACGAAGCTTCAAACTATGACCTCTAGTTCTAGAGCCAGCCATATCGAAATATCGATTCCTATCCACTCTATCATAACCATGAAGGAATTTAAAGACTGTCACCATATCCCCCCTTACTCTTCTAGCTTCGAGTGATGGCAAGTCTAATTCCCTCAGCCTCTCATCATAACCGAGATTGCGTATTTCTGGCACCAGTTTCGTGGCATGTCTTTGAACTTTTTCAAGCTTAGCTATGTGCTTTTTCAAGTGCGGATTCCAAAAGGGGGCTGCATATTCGAGTTTTGGCCTCACATAGGTTACATAAATATTTCTGAACATTTCCTTGTCCATGTGCCTGAAGGCTACCCTTACATTTGATAAGAATGCATATGCTGCCCTTACTACGCCATTTATATGTATTTCTGTAGACAAATCTGCCAGTATGTTTACTCCTAGATCTCTCTCATTTTCTGTCTCTTGAAGTTGTACTCCAGCCACCGAGTAGTCAAGCTTGGGCCTTCTTGCACTTGTACCCATTCTCATTACCTTACATTTTGAGGTATTGAATTTCATTAGCCACTTTTCTGACCACTCATGCAGATTATTTAGATCCTCCTGAAGTTCTCTACCATTGTTCTCGTTTTTTACTTTCTTCACAATCTTTGCATCATCTGCAAACATATTCATGAATGAATTTACAGACTCTGGTAGGTCATTTACATATACAAGGAACAAAAGTGGCCCTAAAACTGAACCCTGTGGAACTCCACTACTAACTCTTCTCCATTCAGACACTGAGTGTCTTACTCTAACCCTCTGTTCCCTTCCTACTAAGTAAGTTTTTATCCATTCCAAGACATTTCCACCTATTCTAGCCATTGATTGCAGCTTCCTAATAAGTCTCCCATGTGGAACAGTGTCAAAAGCTTTCTGGAAGTCTAGGAATATGCAATCTGCCCAGCCCTCTCTTTCCTGTAAGATTTGGCTTACCTCATCATAAAATTCTAATAAGTTTGTTACTGTTGATCTTCCTTCTCTGAAGCCATGTTGCCTCACTGACTAAAAGTTGAAGGATTCCAAGTGAAGAGAGATATGTTTCCTTAGCAGTTTCTCCATAAGTTTGCAAACTATGCTGGTCAAGGAAACTGGTCTATAGTTCAGAGCCGTATCCCTCCTTCCCTTTTTGAAGATAGGTATCACATTTGCTTGTAGCATCTTGGAATCTCCCCCGACTCCAGTGACTCCTTAAATATGATACTTAGTGCCACTGATATTGTGTTTGCGCATTTTTTAAGCACATGAGGGGATATGTCATCAGGACCTGTAGCTTTATGAACATCTAAATCCATCAGCGCTTTGCATACCTCTGTGGCTGTAAGGTTGATGTTCTCCAATACCGGCCCTTGAGCTTCTATCACTGCAATCTGAGGGGGTGGGGTATTTTCTACTGCAAATACTGACTGAAACTCCTTGTTCAATTCTTTGCAGATCTCTTCGTCCGTCTCAGTGATGCTTCCATCCGCTCTCTTTAGCCTTAAAACCTGTTCTTTTACCTTCAGTTTTCCTCTGATAAAGCTGTGGAAAAGCTTGGGATTTTCTTTAGCCTTCCTGGTGATGTCCCTCTCATAATCTCTCTCTGCCTCTCTCCTTTTACTTAGGTAGTCATTTCTTGCTCTTTTGTAGGTTTGCCAGGCATTTATGTTTTTTCTCCTCCTATACCTTTTCCAGCATTTGTCTCTCCACTCCTTAGCTCTTTTACACCCATTATCAAACCATTTCTCTCTGGCATGAATTACACCTACTTTGGTGACAGGTATGCAGCAATCTACTATCTTCCCATATTTCTCACAGAAGATGTCATACATTTCTTGTACAGATTTGTTGTAAAATAAGGTTCTCCAGTCAATAACTGCAAAAAGCTCATTCATTTTGATGTAATCTCCTTTCGGATAGTTCCTCCTCATGTCCTCAGTGCCTCTACTCTCAGGAAGAATGTCTTCAATGATATACTCCATCAACAACACACAGTGGTCACTCTTTCCAATTGGTGGTTCATACTCAATATTTTCAATATCCAACACATTATCTGTGAACACCAGATCAAGTAGTGATGGCTCATCCCCACCCCTGGCTCTTGTTGGTTCCATTACATGTTGGTGTAGGAAATTCCCTTGTACGCAATCTAGGAATCTTGCCCCAAATGAGTCCTCACCACTGTGTGGGTCAAGATTTATCCAATCTATCTCTTTATGATTAAAGTCTCCCATAATCAAAATCCTACATTTTTTCTCCCGCGCCATGTTAACAACTGAGTTTATGACTTCAATCGTACCTATATGACTTTCCTCATAAATTTCAAGCCTATTTTGGTTCCTTGGTGGGTTGTATACAACAGCTATTATAATGCTCTCTGACCCAGTATTTATGCGAGCAACAAGAAATTCCCTGAACTCACTTTCTATAGCCAAGTTTATTTCTTCAACTTGAATCCTCTTACTTATGAGCAGTGCTATCCCTCCACCAGTCCTCTCAGATCTTTCGACCCTTAGTATTCTGAAGCCCTTAGGAAAAACTGTGACACTGTTTATGTCCTCACTCAACTTAGTCTCTGTAATTGCTACTATATCTGCCTTACTGTTGTGAATCCTATCTTTTAATTCTACTGCCTTACCAGCTAATCCATCAGCATTTGTGTATAACAATCTTAATGAGGCCCCATCCCCTGATCTTCTGTCATTATCTTCTTTATCTCCATTTTGTCTGGAAGTATTCTGTAACGAAAATTTTTCTTCTCTTCTTCATTTCTTTCCTTCTTGCCTCTTGCAACAAGTTTTTGATCTTTCCCATCTCTTCCTGTGTTCTGTATCGTCTAATGAACACTTCTTTGCATTCTTGAAGGTCTTTTAGACTTTTTTTTCTCAACAATATTTCCCTACATGTCTCCCCTCTCTCAAAGGTTACTTTTGTTGGTCTCGGCTTTCCTTCCCTCGAATATTTACCTAGTTGGTGTATGTTTACAATATCCTCAGGACCACATACTACTCCAAGCTTTCTTATCAGGTCTACAACGTTAGCTTTATTTTCTTCAAGTCTCCCCTGCCATGTTGGCTCCTGGGATTCACTTATGCCTGAGATTACCACTGTCTTCTCCTTATCAAGTGCCTGTCTGATGAGTGGGTTTGCCCTTTCCATCACAACGTCTTTCATTTTTTCGATTACTGTCTCTTTATAGTCAACTGTTTGTATGTTTTCCAGTGCCACCACCTTTACAGCCTCTTTTACTGCCACATTCCCCTTTAGTGCATCAGCAAAGGACGTTTTCATGGCATCATTTTCCATATTCAGCTCCTGGAACTCTTTTCTGAACTGTTCAATGTTTTCCTTAATCTGAACATTCCAAGCAGCAATCTCGTCTCTCTCAGAAGAGAGCAGTGAACTAACATCTAATTCCTTTAGGTTGTCATTTAGCTGTTTGTTTTTATCTTCTTGTTTAGAAATTCTAGATTCTAGTTGACTCTTTTCCCCTTCTAGCTTCTTTATTCTTTTTTCTAGTTCCTTTCTCTCCTGCCCTTGTGCTTTATTTGCTTCCTCCAAAGATCTTATTTGTTCTCTGAGTGTTTCATTCTCTTTCATTTCTCCATCCATATTCCGAATTTTATCATCAAGGCTTATAACCATTTCCTCTAACTTCTTGATTCTCTGTTTAAGTCCTCTGATGACTACCCCTTCTCCTGACCCATGGGTGGGAGAGGTTTGGGACAGAGATGGCTTCATTTTTATGTTCTCCCTCTCACAGAATATAGAAAGAAGACGAGAAAGAGGAAAAAAAAAGAAAAGAGAAAAACTTCTAATTTACCTTCACACAGAATTTTTATATCTCCATATAAGTGCTATTTAGTGACTCAGTTTGTCTCCTTTCTGGTAACACACATCTTAACTTAAAAACTTGACCATGGTAATTTAAGTATAAAAAGAAAAAGAAAAACAAAAGTCAAACCTGAAGGAAAATTCGAATTTGTGTTCGAGGTGGCACCCACCTGTTTCTGTTATATATTCTTCCTAACTGATAAACTGACTTGCTAACCAAGATATATCACGGGATTTAGACTTTACATTTAACTCAATATATATACAAAATAACAAAATAGTAAAAGAGAAAGCTAAAAGAAAAGCAAAAAAAAAAAAAATGAAGAAAATAGGACTGCTGTACTACTTGGCAACTTAACTCAGTACTGTTGACAGGTGGGTATTTGGTAATTTTTTTTCTTTTATTATTCAATTTTTTCGTGTATCAAGCTAACTAGTTAATATAAATGGGAAGGATACTGATTTTAACAATATATAGAACCACAGGATCAGGTAAAACGGCTTAAGAGCTCTCCCCAGATTACACAAAAAATTAGGTAATGTGGTGTGATGGCTCCACGTCTGGCAACTCTTCTAGATTTCCCTCAAGGCAGAAACTGGACGGCAGCTTCTCTCTCTTCCTCACGAAAAAGTTCTCAATTTTTTTTCCTTTAATATGAACAGTCTCGTCTTACAACAAATATTAGTTTTTGTACTCACAATACTCTGCAGGATTTCAGATTTATGGAAATTATGGTAAAGTTTTCCACTAAGCACTTTAGTCACTCGAAACAGTTAAAAATTTAAGAGGAGCAATTCCGTGTGTCACTGAACGCGCGGTGTGTGTGTGTGTGTGTGTTTGTGTGTTTGATTACCTAATTGTGTTTACGGGAAAGAGCCCAAAGTGCGTGTGTGATGTGTAAATATATATATATATATATATATATATATATATATATATATATATATATATATATATATATATATATATATATATATATATATAACCAAATAGCACATTACATATGTGAAAACATGAATCATTTTTTTACCCCGACCGGGACTCGAACCTAGGACTTATGATTACTAAGTCAAGGCGCTACCACTACACCACAGAAGGTTAAAAGGAACCCAACCTTATAGCTTATATCTGCTATACATAGGAATGAACGCATTCTAACTGAATGCCACTATGTTCATATTACAGATTCCCCAACCTCACTCGTGGCTTCATTTTAGCATTTAATTCGATTCCCAATCTCATTTGGGCCATGAAATAACCAAATAGCACATTACATATGTGAAAACATGAATCATTTTTTTACCCCGACCGGGACTCGAACCTAGGACTTATGATTACTAAGTCAAGGCGCTACCACTACACCACAGAAGGTTAAAAGGAACCCAACCTTATAGCTTATATCTGCTATACATAGGAATGAACGCATTCTAACTGAATGCCACTATGTTCATATTACAGATTCCCCAACCTCACTCGTGGCTTCATTTTAGCATTTAATTCGATTCCCAATCTCATTTGGGCCATGAAATAACCAAATAGCACATTACATATATGATAACATGAATCATTTTTTTTACCCCGACCGGGACTCGAACCTAGGACTTATGATTACTAAGTCAAGGCGCTACCACTACACCACAGAAGGTTAAAAGATTGGGAATCGAATTAAATGCTAAAATGAAGCCACAAGTGAGGTTGGGGAATCTGTAATATGAACATAGTGGCATTCAGTTAGAATGCGTTCATTCCTATGTATAGCAGATATAAGCTATAAGGTTGGGTTCCTTTTAACCTTCTGTGGTGTAGTGGTAGCGCCTTGACTTAGTAATCATAAGTCCTAGGTTCGAGTCCCGGTCGGGGTAAAAAAATGATTCATGTTTTCACATATGTAATGTGCTATTTGGTTATTTCATGGCCCAAATGAGATTGGGAATCGAATTAAATGCTAAAATGAAGCCACGAGTGAGGTTGGGGAATCTGTAATATGAACATAGTGGCATTCAGTTAGAATGCGTTCATTCCTATGTATAGCAGATATAAGCTATAAGGTTGGGTTCCTTTTAACCTTCTGTGGTGTAGTGGTAGCGCCTTGACTTAGTAATCATAAGTCCTAGGTTCGAGTCCCGGTCGGGGTAAAAAAAATGATTCATATATATATATATATATATATATATATATATATATATATATATATATATATATATATATTTGAGAGAGAGAGAGAGAGAGAGAGAGAGAGAGAGAGAGAGAGAGAGAGAGAGAGAGAGGCAATAAGAAATGGGATATAAACTTGTCACTCGAGCATATAATGTGAAGGATGGTAATAAAACCACATTTATAAACTCAACATAAAAAAGTTCCATACAGTCTTTTCATTTAATATTTCAACAAGTTGTACTATCTAATGTCTTGCAAAGATTAAAAAAAAAAATAGAACTCTAACTTCACTTCCTGCTTCAGATGCTTCTCAGAAGTGTTTTGGACGGAGGGAAAAGAAAATGCTGCAAAAACTACACAATAAGATGGGTTGTGAAAAACCAATGAAACAGCTCGTCCCCGTAACTCCACCACTGGGTTATGACGATGTGAGTAGAGTGCAGCATTTACTGGCAGAATAGTGATGAGCAAGAGATTTCCTTTATAATCTGCACATGAAATTCCTTCTTTGTTTGTACAATTAGTATTCCTATTTGGTGAGATACATTTTATATTTACTGTGAGAATTCACACTGCATATGGATTTGGAATTTTCGCAGCAACAGATAATGAATTTCAATACATTAGAAAAAATTCATCTTTTTGTCTAGGTTTGATAATAATTTTCCTCCCAGATTTTCCCTCTTCAGTGATGGCATCGTCAGTGATATTCCTCCCCCCTTTCCTAGCTCATCCTAATGATGATGATGTCTTGCCATCATTGCGGTTGCAATATAAATTCTTTGTATTTTAGTATACAGACCAAGATTGATTGCTCTTTCATGCAATACAATTATATTAATACAATATTTGACCTATATATTTTCTCCTTTTCTTTAAGGCACAATAGCAGTCTTTTAACAGGTTGATTTCCTCTGTAATACAAATAATAACAATCTTCAGACAGTTTTAGACATTCAAGTATTATACTAATTGCACCTCAGTGTCTCATTATACATATAAGTCTATACATTACGTATTCACATATTGCATTTTAATGGAAGAAGCTTCAAAGCACACATATTCATGTCCTAATTAACATGACCGCTTCCTCAGTTACTGAAGTGTTCGTCAAATAGGTAATAACAATTATATAATGATAAACAAGCTGGTCAAACTCATTAAAGCTAAAGGAAATCAAACAGCTGATCAGGATATGAAAAGATATGAACTCTTTTATTTTCATTTATGCCTAGAGTAGATGTCACATTGTTCCCTGATCCACACAGACACTTTAAAGTGTTAAATCTTTGCAATATTCTGTTAGAATTTACATGAGTGTGAAAAGCAAGCTGTGAAGCAAGAAGTGACACCACAAAGGATGTTGACGTAATATAGAGGATGCGATAAGATAGGACAGATAGGCCAGACTTACTGCTATGGAGCATACACCAAGAATTAGAAAAGACCGAACAATTGAGAGAGAATTTATATATTTTATAAATGTGGTAGTTAATGTAGTTATTTTACTGATGACCGACCACGTGTTTTAATCAGTCTTACTTTAAATTCTTTGAAATCGCTGCGGTTTTTAAGTTAACAGTAATATATTGATCTGTTGTAAAAGCAGCTATGCATTGCTGCTACTACTACTACTAGAATAATAATAATAATAATAATAATAATAATAATAATAATTATTATTATTATTATTATTTTAATAATAATAATAATAATAATAATAATAATAATAATAATAATAATAATAATAATAATAATAATAATAATAATAATAATAATAATAATAATATTATTATTATTATTATTATTAATATTATTATTATTATTATTATTATTATTATTATTATTAACACAAAATAATTCAATATATCTGTAAAATTCATATACAGTTGCGTGTTGGTATTCTCTAAACATAAATTTCCAATCTCTTTTCCCTTATCGAGTATTCAAGAAGCCTTTCGCATAAGCTCTTTTCATCTTCTGCATCACAACAGTAATTCGTGATTCCACGTGGTGGACAGTGTCCGATGTCTGTGACTGACTCAGAAGGCCGCTTATCCATAAGGAGGAAAACAAATACGTTAATGAGATGAAAATTTTGTTTCACATGTGGTTTATACTATGTGAATACAGTACTTCCCATGATGAATAATACTGATTATTACTTCAGTTTTCTACTAAAATTCATTGCTATATCGGTTACGACATTGTATTTTTGCAGGAGCAGGTTTCCAGAAAACCCAATTGCTAGCCACCAATGACAGCAAAGTGAAGACATTGATAACTTGCTGCTTATTTATACTGGCATATTTTGAATCTTAATGATGCTATGAGCAAGACAAAGATCCAATAAATTGATTTATCATTTCATTTTTGAAGTAACAAGAGTTACAGTGGATATTTCTCATCCTCTTGTTCATGTTAACCTTTTTTGTCATTCATTTGTCTTTGTTATTTTGTCGTAACACACTGAACTAAATATGTTCTGCGTGACCTCTTGCGTATGAGGTTAGATTTACAGAGCTTGATTCTACCTACCATCTACAGGTCTTTCCATCAATGACTGAAGCGAATCGATGCAATGGCCTGATATGTCATGGGATGAACAAGCGGTGTATGCCGACAGAAGTTATAAATAAAACTGTTAAGGTTTGTGACCTATAATTGCTCATGTTTTGTTACGTATAAAACATGCGTTCCTTTAAATATGTGTGTTTAATCTATAAATTAACTTTATATGAGATTTAACATGTTTAAATTACTTTTTTATTATTATTTGGTAATGAATAAAATTTTCATTCAAATTATCTTTTAATAACAGGTGGCAGCAGAAATGGCGAATGGTTCTGGAAAAAAATGCATGGAAGTTGACGTCGAAGAGCATGTGACGTGTGGATGCAGATGCTCAATGTCGCAAGAACAATGCAAAGGAGAAGAGGTTAGTTATAGTCCAGCTCATGAAGAATATGTTCTTTCCTCTTGAACACTTAATTTCGTTTTATGAAATAAGAACTACATTTTGTGTCGATTATTGGTTAAATTAAAAAGCAATTATATAGCAAGTGGATTTAGATGATAAAATCAATTTCGTGTTCAGCTGAATATGATTTTAATTACAAACACAAATTTACATATATATATATATATATATATATATATATATATATATATATATATATATATATATATATATATATATATATATATATATATATAAGAAACTTACGCCAAAAATATTTCTAGGTAAGGGATTGGTTACCTTTATGGTAGTTGTCGTTGTTGTTTCGGTTTTACGTCACGGACGCCCTTTTCTACCAAGGGCTAGGACTGTTGCCTTCTTGAGAAGGACTTGTTTTGGCAGATGTAATCGTGACCCTGAGTGCATGCCCTAGCTAACCTCAGACCGTGACGGGGCGCGAACTCTCGACCTGACGCCTCAGAGTAGCAGACGCTTGAGCTACGGTGACTACACCTCCTTGATGTTATTTTCACACTTTATGCACTCATCAACGGAGATATTTGAGGCATAATGATTAGAGACTTGTGTAAATTTTGCAATTCTCCTTGATGTTATTTTCACACACACACACACACTCAGGAGACGGGAAGATACGAGCTTTGGGCTCTTTCCCGTAAGCACAATTAGGTAATCACACACACACACACAGGCACACGAGCTTTGGGCTCTTTCCCGTAAACACAATTAGGTAATCACACACACCGCGCGTTCAGTGACACACGGAACTGCTCCTCTTAAATTTTTAATTGTTTCGAGTGACTAAGTGCTTAGTGGAAAACTTTACCATAATTTCCCTAAATCTGAAATCCTGCAGAGTATTGTGAGTACAAAACTTATATTTGTTGTATGACGAGACTGTCCAAAATATTAAAGGAAAAAAAATTGAGAACATTTTTCGTGAGGGGAGAGAGAAGCTGTCGTCCAGTTCTGCCTTGAAGGAAATTTAGAAGAGTTGCCAGAGGTGAAGCCATCACATCACATTACCTAATTTTTTGTGTAAACTGGGGAAAGCTCTTAAGCCGCTTACCTGATCCTGTGGTTCCATATATTGTTAAAATCAGTATCCTTCCCATTTATATTAACTTGTTAGTTAGTTTGATACACGAAAAAATTGAATTAGTAAAAAAACAAAAAAAACAAATATCCACCTGTCAACAGTACTGAGTTAAGTTGCCAAGTAGTACAGATGTCTTATTTTTTTTTTATTTATTTATTTTTTTTTAGCTTTCTCTTTTACTATTTTGTTTTTATTTTGTATATATATTGAGTTAAATGTAAAGTCTAATCTTGTGATAACATACCTTGGTTAGCAAGTGAGTTTATCAGTTAGGAAGAATATATAGCAGAAACAAAGGGGTGCCACCTCAGACACAGGTTCGAATTTTTCCTTCAGGTTTGACTTTTGTTTTGTTGCATTTTTTTTCTTTTTCTTTTTATCCTTAAATTACCATGGTCAAGTTTTTAAGTTAAGATGTGTATTACCAGAAAAGAGATAAACTGAGTCACTAAATAGCACTTATATGGAGATATAAAAATTCGGTGTGAAGCTTAATTAAAAGTTTTTCTCTTTTTTTTCCGCTTTCTCGTCTTCTTTCTATATTCTGTGAGAGGGAGAACATAAAAATGACGCCATCTCTGTCCCAAACCTCTCCCATCCATGGGTCGGTAGGAGGGGTAGCAATCAGGAGACTCAAACAGAAAATCAAGAATTCAGAGGAAATGGTTATAAGCCTTGATGATAAAATTCAGAATATGGATGGAGAAATGAAAGAGAATGAAGCACTCAGAGAGCAAATAAGATCTTTGGAGGAAGCAAATAAAGCACAAGGGCAGAAGAGAAAGGAACTAGAAAAAGGAATAAAGAAGCTGGATGGGGAAAAGAGTCAACTAGAATCTAGACTTTCTAAACAAGAACATAAAGACAAACAGTTGAATGACAACCTAAAGGAATTAGATGTTAGTTCACTGCTCTCTTCTGAGAGAGACGAGATTGCTGCTTGGAATGTCCAGATTAAGGAAAACATTGAACAGTTCAGAAAAGAGTTCCAGGAGCTGAATATGGAAAATGATGCCATGAAAACTTCCTTTGCTGATGCACTAAAGGGGAATGTGGCAGTAAAAGAGGCTGCAAAGGTGGTGGCACTGGAAAACATACAAACAGTTGACTATAAAGAGACAGTAATCGAAAAAATGAAAGACGTTGTGATGGAAAGGGCAAACCCACTCATCAGACAGGCACTTGATAAGGAGAAGACAGTGGTAATCTCAGGCATAAGCGAGTCCCAGGAGCCAACATGGCAGGGGAGACTTGAAGAAAATAAAGCTAGGGTTGTAGACCTGATAAGAAAGCTTGGAGTAGTATGTGGTCCTGAGGATATTGTAAACATACACCAACTAGGTAAATATTCGAGGGAAGGAAAGCCGAGACCAACAAAAGTAACCTTTGAGAGAGGGGAAACTTGTAGGGAAATATTGTTGAGGAAAAAAAGTCTAAAAGACCTTCAAGAATTCAAAGAAGTGTTCATTAGACAATACAGAACACAGGAAGAGATGGGAAAGATCAAAAACTTGTTGCAAGAGGCAAGAAGGTTAAATGATGAAAGAAATGAAGAAGAGAAGAAAAATTTTCATTACAGTTCTTCCAGACAAAGGGGAGATAAAGAAGATAATGACAGAAGATCAGGGGATGGGGCCTCATTAAGATTGTTATACACAATGCTGATGGATTAGCTGGTAAGGCAGTAGAATTAAAAGATAGGATTCACAACAGTAAGGCAGATATAGTAGCAATTGCAGAGACTAAGTTGAGTGAGGACATAAACAGTGTCACAGTTTTTCCTAAGGGTTTCAGAATACTAAGGGTTGAAAGATCTGAGAGGACTGGTGGAGGGATAGCACTGCTCATAAGTGAAAGGATTCAAGTCGAAGAAATAAACTTGGCTATAGAAAGTGAGTTCAAGGAATTTCTTGTTGCTCGCATAAATACTGGGTCAGCGAGCATTATAATAACTGTTGTATACAACCCACCAAGGAACCAAAATAGGCTTGAAGTTTATGAGGAAAGTCATATAGGTGCTATTGAAGTCATAAACTCAGTTGTTAACATGGCACGGGAAAAAAAATGTAGGATTTTGATTATGGGAGACTTTAATCATATAGATATAGATTGGATAAATCTTGACCCACACAGTGGTGAGGACTCATTCGGGGCAAGATTCCTAGATTGCGTACAAGGGAATTTCCTACACCAACATGTAATGGAACCAACAAGGGCCAGGGGTGGGGATGAGCCATCACTACTTGATCTAGTGTTCACAGATAATGTGTTGGATATTGAAAAAATTGAGTATGAACCACCAATTGGAAAGAGTGACCACTGTGTGTTGTTGATGGAGTATATCATTGAAGATATTCTTCCTGAGAGTAGAGGCACTGAGGACATGAGGAGGAACTATCGGAAAGGAGATTACATCAAAATGAATGAGCTTTTTGCAGTTATTGACTGGAGAACCTTATTTTACAACAAATCTGTACAAGAAATGTATGACATCTTTTGTGAGAAATATGGGAAGATAGTAGATTGCTGCATACCTGTCACCAAAGTAGGTGTAATTCATGCCAGAGAGAAATGGTTCGATAATGGGTGTAAAAGAGCTAAGGAGTGGAGAGACAAATGCTGGAAAAGGTATAGGAGGAGAAAAAACATAAATGCCTGGCAAACCTACAAAAGAGCAAGAAATGACTACCTAAGTAAAAGGAGAGAGGCAGAGAGAGATTATGAGAGGGACATCACCAGGAAGGCTAAAGAAAATCCCAAGCTTTTCCACAGCTTTATCAGAGGAAAACTGAAGGTAAAAGAACAGGTTTTAAGGCTAAAGAGAGCGGATGGAAGCATCACTGAGATGGATGGAGAGATCTGCAAAGAATTGAACAAGGAGTTTCAGTCAGTATTTACAGTAGAAAATACCCCACCCCCTCAGATTGCAGTGATAGAAGCTCAAGGGCCGGTATTAGAGAACATCAACCTTACAGCCACAGAGGTATGCAAAGCGCTGATAGATTTAGATATTCATAAAGCTACAGGTCCCGATGACATATCCCCTCATGTGCTTAAAAAATGCGCAAACACAATATCAGTGGCACTAAGTATCATACTTAAGTAGTCACTGGAGTCGGGGGAAATTCCAAGATGCTGGAAACAAGCAAATGTGATACCTATATTCAAAAAGGGAAGGAGGGATACGGCTCTGAACTATAGACCAGTTTCCTTGACCAGCATAGTTTGCAAAGTTATGGAGAAACTACTAAGGAAACATATCTCTCTTCACTTGGAATCCTTCAATTTTTTGTCAGTGAGGCAACATGGCTTCAGAGAAAGTAGATCAACAGTAACAAACTTATTAGAATTTTATGATGAGGTAAGCCAAATCTTACAGGAAAGAGAGGGCTGGGCAGATTGCATATTCCTAGACTTCCAGAAAGCGATTGACACTGTTCCACATGGGAGACTTATTAGGAAGCTGCAATCAATGGCTAGAATAGGTGGAAATGTTTTGGAATGGATAAAAACTTACTTAGAAGGAAGGGAACAGAGGGTTAGAGTAAGACACTCAGTGTCTGAATGGAGAAGAGTTAGTAGTGGAGTTCCACAGGGTTCAGTTTTAGGGCCACTTTTGTTCCTTGTATATGTAAATGACCTACCAGAGTCTGTAAATTCATTCATGAATATGTTTGCAGATGATGCAAAGATTGTGAAGAAAGAAAAAAACGAGAACAATGGTAGAGAACTTCAGGAGGATCTAAATAATCTGCATGAGTGGTCAGAAAAGTGGCTAATGAAATTCAATACTTCAAAATGTAAGGTAATGAGAATGGGTACAAGTGCAAGAAGGCCCAAGCTTGACTACTCGGTGGCTGGAGTACAACTTCAAGAGACAGAAAATGAGAGAGATCTAGGAGTAAACATACTGGCAGATTTGTCTCCAGAAATACATATAAATGGCATAGTAAGGGCAGCATATGCATTCTTATCAAATGTAAGGGTAGCCTTCAGGCACATGGACCAGGAAATGTTCAGAAATATTTATGTAACCTATGTGAGGCCAAAACTCGAATATGCAGCCCCCTTTTGGAATCCGCACTTGAAAAAGCACATAGCTAAGCTTGAAAAAGTTCAAAGACATGCCACGAAACTGGTGCCAGAAATACGCAATCTCAGTTATGATGAGAGGCTGAGGGAATTAGACTTACCATCACTGGAAGCTAGAAGAGTGAGGGGGGATATGGTGACAGTCTTTAAATTCCTTCATGGTTATGATAGAGTGGATAGGGATCGATATTTTGATATGGCTAGCTCTAGAACTAGAGGTCATAGTTTGAAGCTTGGTAAGAAAACTTCTTTGCAGGATGTAAGGAAATACTTTTTCAGTGTAAGAGTAGTTGATACTTGGAATTGGCTAAGCGAGGAGGTAGTTAATGCTATCTCAATCCATAGTTTTAAGGACAGGTATGATAAGTATCACTAAGTCTAAAATGGAACCGATCAGGAGACGGGAAGATACGAGCTTTGGGCTCTTTCCCGTAAACACAATTAGGTAATCACAATTAGGTAATCACACACACACACAAGATACGAGACTTATTAGGAAGCTGCACTCAATGGCTAGAATAGGTGGAAATGTTTTGGAATGGATAAAAACTTACTTAGAAGGAAGGGAACAGAGAGTTAAAGTAAGACACTCAGTGTCTGAATGGAGAAGAGTTAGTAGTGGAGTTCCACAGGGTTCAGTTTTAGGGCCACTTTTTTTCCTTGTATATGTAAATGACCTACCAGAGTCTGTAAATTCATTCATGAATATGTTTGCAGATGATGCAAAGATTGTGAAGAAAGTAAAAAACGAGAACAATGGTAGAGAACTTCAGGAGGATCTAAATAATCTGCATGAGTGGGCAGAAAAGTGGCTGATAAAATTCAATACTTCAAAATGTAAGGTAATGAGAATGGGTACAAGTGCAAGAAGGCCCAAGCTTGACTACTCGGTGGCTGGAGTACAACTTCAAGAGACAGAAAATGAGAGAGATCTAGGAGTAAACATACTGGCAGATTTGTCTCCAGAAATACATATAAATGGCATAGTAAGGGCAGCATATGCATTCTTATCAAATGTAAGGGTAGCCTTCAGGCACATGGACAAGGAAATGTTCAGAAATATTTATGTAACCTATGTGAGGCCAAAACTCGAATATGCAGCCCCCTTTTGGAATCCGCACTTGAAAAAGCACATAGCTAAGCTTGAAAAGTTCAAAGACATGCCACGAAACTGGTGCCAGAAATACGCAATCTCAGTTATGATGAGAGGCTGAGGGAATTAGACTTACCATCACTGGAAGCTAGATGAGTGAGGGGGGATATGGTGACAGTCTTTAAATTCCTTCATGGTTATGATAGAGTGGATAGAGATCGATATTTTGATATGGCTGGCTCTAGAACTAGAGGTCATAGTTTGAAGCTTCGTAAGAAAACTTCTTTGCAGGATGTAAGGAAATAGTTTTTCAGTGTAAGAGTAGTTGATAATTAGAATTGGCTAAGCGAGGAGGTAGTTAATGCTATCTCAATCCATAGTTTTAAGGACAGGTATGATAAGTATCACTAAGTATATAATGGAACCGATCAGGAGACGGGAAGATACGAGCTTTGGGCTCTTTCCCGTAAACACAATTAGGTAATCACACACACACACATACACACACACACACACACTAAGTATCACTAAGTCTAAAATGGAACCGATCAGGAGACGGGAAGATACGAGCTTTGGGCTCTTTCCCATAAACACAATTAGGTAATCACAATTAGGTAATCACACACACAATGGAGCGGATGGAAGCATCACTGAGACGGATGAAGAGATCTGCAAAGAATTGAACAAGGAGTTTCAGTCAGTATTTACAGTAGAAAATACCCCACCCCATCAGACTGCAGTGATAGAAGCTCAAGGGCCGGTATTAGAGAACATCAACCTTACAGCCACAGAGGTATGCAAAGCGCTGATGGATATAGATGTTCATAAGGCTACAGGTCCTGATGACAAATCCCCTCATGTGCTTAAAAAATGCGCAAACACAATATCAGTGGCACTAAGTATCATATTTAAGGAGTCACTGGAGTCGGGGAGATTCCAAGATGCTGGAAACAAGCAAATGTGATACCTATCTTCAAAAAGTTAAGGAGGGATACGGCTCTGAACTATAGACCAGTTTCCTTGACCAGCATAGTTTGCAAAGTTATGGAGAAACTACTAAGGAAACATATCTCTCTTCACTTGGAATCCTTCAACTTTTTGTCAGTGAGGCAACATGGCTTCAGAGAAGGTAGATCAACAGTAACAAACTTATTAGAATTTTATGATGAGGTAAGCCAAATCTTACAGGAAAGAGAGGGCTGGGCAGATTGCATATTCCTAGACTTCCAGAAAGCGTTTGACACTGTTCCACATGGGAGACTTATTAGGAAGCTGCAATCAATGGCTAGAATAGGTGGATATGTTTTGGAATGGATAAAAACTTACTTAGAAGGAAGGGAACAGAGGGTTAGATTAAGACACTCAGTGTCTGAATGGATAAGAGTTGTTAGTGGAGTTCCACAGGGTTCAGTTTTAGGGCCACTTTTGTTCCTTGTATATGTAAATGACCTACCAGAGTCTGTAAATTCATTCATGAATATGTTTGCAGATGATGCAAAGATTGTGTAGAAAGTAATAAAAAAGAACAATGGTAGAGAACTTCAGGAGGATCTAAATAATCTGCATGAGTGGTCAGAAAAGTGGCTAATGAAATTCAATACTTCAAAATGTAAGGCAATGAGAATAGGTACAAGTGCAAGAAGGCCCAAGCTTGACTACTCGGTGGCTGGAGTACAACTTCAAGAGACAGAAAATGAGAGAGATCTAGGAGTAAACATACTGGCAGATTTGTTTCCAGAAATACATATAAATGGCATAGTAAGGGCAGCATATGCATTCTTATCAAATGTAAGGGTAGCCTTCAGGCACATGGACAAGGAAATGTTCAGAAATATTTATGTAACCTATGTGAGGCCAAAACTCGAATATGCAGCCCCCTTTTGGAATCAGCACTTGAAAAAGCACATAGCTAAGCTTGAAAAAGTTCAAAGACATGCCACGAAACTGGTGCCAGAAATACACAATCTCAGTTATGATGAGAGGCTGAGGGAATTAGACTTACCATCACTGGAAGCTAGAAGAGTGAGGGGGGATATGGTGACAGTCTTTAAATTCCTTCATGGTTATGATAGAGTGGATAGGGATCGATATTTTGATATGCCTGGCTTTAGAACTAGAGGTCATAGTTTGAAGCTTCGTAAGAAAACTTCTTTGCAGGATGTAAGGAAATACTTTTTCATTGTAAGAGTAGTTGATAATTGGAATTGGCTAAGCGAGGAGGTAGTTAATGCTATCTCAATCCATAGTTTTAAGGACAGGTATGATAAATATCACTAAGTCTAAAATGGAACCGATCAGGAGACGGGAAGATATGAGCTTTGGGCTCTTTCCCGTAAACACAATTAGGCAATCACAATTAGGTAATCACACACACACACACAAACACATACACACACGCATGCCAGAGAGAAATGGTTTGATAATGGGTGTAAAAGAGGTAAGGAGTGGAGAGACAAATGCTGGAAAAGGTATAGGAGGAGAAAAAACATAAATGCCTGGCAAACCTACAAAAGAGCAAGAAATGACTACCTAAGTAAAAGGAGAGAGGCAGAGAGAGACTATGAGAGGGACATCACCAGGAAGGCTAAAGAAAATCCCAAGCTTTTCCACAGCTTTATCAGAGGAAAACTGAAGGTAAAAGAACAGGTTTTAAGGCTAAAGAGAGCGGATGGAAGCATCACTGAGACGGATGAAGAGATCTGCAAAGAATTGAACAAGGAGTTTCAGTCAGTATTTACAGTAGAAAATACCCCACCCCCTCAGATTGCAGTGATAGAAGCTCAAGGGCCGGTATTAGAGAACATCAACCATACATCCACAGAGGTATGCAAAGCGCTGATGGATTTAGATGTTCATAAAGCTACAGGTCCTGATGACATATCCCATCATGTGCTTAAAAAATGCGCAAACACAATATCAGTGGCACTAAGTATCATATTTAAGAAGTCACTGGAGTCGGGGGAGATTCCAAGATGCTGGAAACAAGCAAATGTGATACCTATCTTCAAAAAGGGAAGGAGGGATACGGCTCTGAACTATAGACCAGTTTCCTTGACCGGCATAGTTTGCAAAGTTATGGAGAAACTACTAAGGAAACATATCTCTCTTCACTTGGAATCCTTCAACTTTTTGTCAGTGAGGCAACATGGGTTCAGAGAAGGTAGAACGACAGTAACAAACTTATTAGAATTTTATGATGAGGTAAGCCAAATCTTACAGGAAAGAGAGTGCTGGGCAGATTGCATATTCCTAGACTTCCAGAAAGCGTTTGACACTGTTCCACATGGGAGACTTATTAGGAAGCTGCAATCAATGGCTAGAATAGGTGGAAATGTTTTGGAATGGATAAAAACTTACTTAGAAGGAAGAGAACAGAGGGTTAGAGTAAGACACTCAGTGTCTGAATGGAGAAGAGTTAGTAGTGGAGTTCCACAGGGTTCAGTTTTAGGGCCACTTTTGTTCCTTGTATATGTAAATGACCTACCAGAGTCTGTAAATTCATTCATGAATATGTTTGCAGATGATGCAAAGATTGTGAAGAAAGTAAAAAACGAGAGCAATGGTAGAGAACTTCAGGAGGATCTAAATAATCTGCATGAGTGGTCAGAAAAGTAGCTAATGAAATTCAGTACTTCAAAATGTAAGGTAATGAGAATGGGTACAAGTGCAAGAAGGCCCAAGCTTGACTACTCGGTGGCTGGAGTACAACTTCAAGAGACAGAAAATGAGAGAGATCTACGAGTAAACATAATGGCAGATTTGTCTCCAGAAATACATATAAATGGCATAGTAAGGGCAGCATATGTATTCTTATCAAATGTAAGGGTAGCCTTCAGGCACATGGACAAGGAAATGTTCAGAAATATTTATGTAACCTATGTGAGGCCAAAACTCGAATATGAAGCCCCCTTTTGGAATCCGCACTTGAAAAAGCACATAGCTAAGCTTGAAAAAGTTCAAAGACATGCCACGAAACTGGTGCCAGAAATACACAATCTCTGTTATGATGAGAGGCTGAGGGAATTAGACTTACCATCACTCGAAGCTAGAAGAGTGAGGGGGGATATGGTGACAGTCTTTAAATTCCTTCATGGTTATGATAGAGTGGATAGGGATCGATATTTTGATATGCCTGGCTCTAGAACTAGAGGTCATAGTTTGAAGCTTCGTAAGAAAACTTCTTTGCAGGATGTAAGGAAATACTTATTCAGTGTAAGAGTAGTTGAGAATTGGAATTGGCTAAGCGAGGAGGTAGTTAATGCTATCTCAATCCATAGTTTTAAGGACAGGTATGATAAGTATCACTAAGTCTAAAATGGAACCGATCAGGAGACGGGAAGATACGAGCTTTGGGCTCTTTCCCGTAAAAACAATTAGGTAATCACAATTAGGTAATCACACACACAGCAGATTTGTCTCCAGAAATACATATAAATGGCATAGTAAGGACAGCATATGCATTCTTATCAAATGTAAGGGTAGCCTTCAGGCACATGGACAAGGAAATGTTCAGAAATATTTATGTAACATATGTGAGGCCAAAACTCGAATATGCAGCCCCCTTTTGGAATCCGCACTTGAAAAAGCACATAGCTAAGCTTGAAAAAGTTCAAAGACATGCCACGAAACTGGTGCCAGAAATACGCAATCTCAGTTATGACGAGAGGCTGAGGGAATTAGACTTACCATCACTGGAAGCTAGAAGAGTGAGGGGGGATATGGTGACAGTCTTTAAATTCCTTCATGGTTACGATAGAGTGGATAGGGATCGATATTTTGATATGGCTGACTCTAGAACTAGAGGTCATTGTTTGAAGCTTCATAAGAAAACTTCTTTGCAGGATGTAAGGAAATACTTTTTCAGTGTAAGAGTAGTTGATAATTGGAATTCGCTAAGCGAGGAGGTAGTTAATGCCATCTCAATCCATAGTTTTAAGGGCAGGTATGATAAGTATCACTAAGTCTAAAATGGAACCAATCAGGAGACGGGAAGATATGAGCTTTGGGCTCTTTCCCGTAAACACAATTAGGTAATCACAATTAGGTAATCACACAAGCTGCAATCAATGGCTAGAATAGGTGGGAATGTTTTGGAATGGATAAAAACTTACTTAGAAGGAAGGGAATAGAGGGTTAATGTAAGACACTCAGTGTCTGAATGGAGAAGAGTTAGTAGTGGAGTTCCACAGGGTTCAGTTTTAGGGCCACTTTTGTTCCTTGTATATGTAAATGACCTACCAGAGTCTGTAAATTCATTCATGAATATGTTTGCAGATGATGCAAAGATTGTGAAGAAAGTAAAAAACGAGAACAATGGTAGAGAACTTCAGGAGGATCTAAATAATCTGCATGAGTGGTCAGAAAAGTGGCTAATGAAATTCAATACTTCAAAATGTAAGGTAATGAGAATGGGTACAAGTGCAAGAAGGCCCAAGCTTGACTACTCGGTGGCTGGAGTACAACTTCATGAGACAGAAAATGAGAGAGATCTAGGAGTAAACATACTGGCAGATTTGTCTCCAGAAATACATATAAATGGCATAGTAAGGGCAGCATATGCATTCTTATCAAATGTAAGGGTAGCCTTCAGGCACATGGACAAGGAAATGTTCAGAAATATTTATGTAACCTATGTGAGGCCAAAACTCGAATATGCAGCCCCCTTTTGGAATCCGCACTTGAAAAAGCACATAGCTAAGCTTGAAAAAGTTCAAAGACATGCCACGAAACTGGTGCCAGAAATACGCAATCTCAGTTATGATGAGAGGCTGAGGGAATTAGATTTACCATCACTGGAAGCTAGAAGAGTGAGGGGGGATATGGTGACAATCTTTAAATTCCTTCATGGTTATGATAGAGTGGATAGGGATCGATATTTTGATATGGCTGGCTCTAGAACTACAGGTCATAGTTTGAAGCTTCGTAAGAAAACTTCTTTGCAGGATGTAAGGAAATACTTTTTCAGTGTAAGAGTAGTTGATAATTGGAATTGGCTAAGCGAGGAGGTAGTTAATGCTATCTCAATCCATAGTTTTAAGGACAGGTATGATAAGTATCACTAAGTCTAAAATGGAACAGATCAGGAGACGGGAAGATACGAGCTTTGGGCTTTTTCCCGTAAACACAGTTAGGTAATCACAATTAGGTAATCACATGAGAGAGATCTAGGAGTAAAGATACTGGCAGATTTGTCTCCAGAAATACATATAAATGGCATAGTAAGGGCAGCATATGCATTCTTATCAAATGTAAGGGTAGCCTTCATGCACATGGACAAGGAAATGTTCAGAAATATTTATGTAACCTATTTGAGGCCAAAACTCGAATATGCAGCCCCCTTTTGGAATCCGCACTTGAAAAAGCACCTAGCTAAGCTTGAAAAACTTCAAAGACATGCCACGAAACTGGTGCCAGAAATACGCAATCTCAGTTATAATGAGAGGCTGAGGGAATTACACTTACCATCACTCGAAGCTAGAAGATTGAGGGGGGATATGGTGACAGTCTTTAAATTCCTTCATGGTTATGATAGAATGGATAGGGATCGATTTTTTTATATGGCAGGCTCTAGAACTAGAGGTCATAGTTTGAAGCTTCGTAAGAAAACTTCTTCGCAGGATGTAAGGAAATACATTTTCAGTGCAAGAGTAGTTGATAATTGGAATTCGCTAAGCGAGGTGTTGGGGTTAGGATGGTGGAGTGTTATTAAGATTCTGTTTTACTAAGGGGACTCAAAGTACTGAGCTCGGTTAAGAGCTCACAAACAGACAGGACAGATATTTGCACTTGAACACCCCACCCGTTATACCAGGACTCGGTTAAATGAAGATCAGAATTCAACTTTCTTTTAATTTTGGATATGCAATGACATTAAAAGAATGGAATTAGATTTCTCAAATTAAATTTTATGAAATGCTGCCTCGAATCCCGGAGGTGGTGAGCACGATTTAATTTCCCGGCACCACGGACGTATGCCAAGACTTTGGCCTCAAGTCAACGATTACCTCTGTCACACAGGCAGAGTAGAATACAGGACGCGGCAATTTCAGAAACAGAAATGACACACTGTTTATAATGGGAAACTGAAAGCATTAGCACACCTATAATGAGTTTCCAATGTCATTCTACTGGATGAGAATATATTGGTTATTCACAGCTAACAAGAAATATTTATGCTACCATAATAGCATACAAAACCATTAATTCTTTACTGGTTTTAAAGGAAAACAATTCATTCACAATAAATGAAGAATAAGCAAGACAAATACAGTACTGTATGTATTCCTTAATTTGTGGGCAACCACAAAAGTTACTGTGCTATTGCTGATTTACAATTAATATGGTAAAACACTCTATTTAGGATAAAGGAAGAATCTACGAGATAAATACAGTATTCATTCACTTTTGGTTATCAAGAACTGTTTGCAATGAAAAAAAAGGGTGCAAAACCACCTTTTGAAGTATTTGCAACTTATAACTCAAAACACTTTATCTAAATGATTAATTATTTGCAATTTATATAGCAAATAGCTTTATTGACGAGTTCTTGATGTAAAACACTTTATTTGCGATGATAGAAAGAGGTGAAATGAAATTAGAATTTATTAGGAAAAGGGGATAGATTTTTACGGGATCATAACCAGTCTTCAGAGGATGAGATTTTCGTTTATCACATTCAATGAAAAGAAACTTCTTAGCAATGTATAGCAGCTGTAATTTCCAGGTTAAGGAATTAACTTTGGCAAGTGTGATTCCAGTTAGGTAATCTACAAAATTTTGTTTGAATGGGAATGTCATCTGAAAATAAAATTCGTAAGATTTAGCCAGTAACGAATGTAACTAATTCTCGAAAAAACAATTTGCTTGACCCACGAGCTTTACCATACACTATCCCTCACCTTCTTATGCCAGATGAATTCCTGTGAAGATGCAGCGTAAATAAGGTTTCAAATAAACTTAGACTGCTCAGGCGAGATGTTGCCTCTGGGAAGTTTGGGCGCCAACGGAGGACGCCTCATTGTCCCTCCTGGTGAGTTCATCTGTAGGATACATTTCTAGAGCAGTAACTGACTCTGATATCATTTAAGGACTAATTTAGTAGTGGTCCCTGGT
>JAXCGZ010023416.1:7500-25000 GCA_037179515.1 Halocaridina rubra
GGTTAATTTTCAGGTCGATGAATCATTTTGATAGAAAAAATCAGTCTCAAAGTCATTCATCTTGTTCTGCATGTCATTTATGCGAAAGCATGAAGAAATGTCGTGAAGAAAACACACTTTGCCAGGATCCAAAATGTTTCCAAACTCCTTCAAGAATGGGATCACTCTTTCTCCAATATCTGTTTTGTGAAGTTAAGCTCCAGTCCAACTCAGTCCTACTTCCATTAGTGCCAACAAACAATTCTTCACAGTGAGGCACAGAAAAATTCCGATGCAACTTGGAGCACGTTACACTTCTCGGTATCGTTCAGTGTCATCAACCTTTCTCACTTTCAGTGCCTAGATCCTGTCACTCTTAAGATTAGAATGCTGAACAGTCCAAGAAAAGAATTCGTCACTTGGCCATAGATTAAGAAAATCCTTTTCTGACAGAGACAAAAAGTCACAAAACAAAAGGCGATTCTCTAAAGTTATAAGGGATTTCATGCGCTTTGGAATCAAGTTTGAAGCCTTCATCTCTCCCTGCCATGTCCACTAAAAACACAACTGGCGATTGGCAGTGTTCCAGTGGCACTTACTGATCTCTTGGTCAACACATGCATTGTTTTTTCGTAATTTCCCTCACAATTCTGCAATAATACTTTTGCTTTACTTGAGTTTTTTTTTTAGTGCACAAGAGCCAAAGGTCGTGTTGACAAATCCATGTTCCTTCTCCCAATTGTTAGTAACCCAAAATTCTCTTTAGTCAGTTTGTTGGCAATCCACATCTGGGCAATGGAGGTAGCTCCAGCTTCCATGGCATCATGGTATGCATAAGTTTATTTAGCTTCACTCCAGGTTTGTAAACTATATAGGCAAACCTATCAGCGAATTGTGTATTGGACAAAAATAACAAATGTACAATGCACTGCTTTCTCCCTCCCCCTTGCAAAAGTTTATATACCACCCTGTATATAAAATCAAAAGTGTGCTTATACCTAATCACTATACTCTTATTGCTACACAACCTTGACAGCATATAATAAATATACACATATACATACAAATACATAAATATGCACAAATATACATGTTGATAATAGAGATGGGCTCATGATATTTTCCTCTGTGATTGTAATTGGGCAACAAGAATTAAATATATCTAAATTATATATTTCCATGTTTTTATCCTTGATTTATTGGGTATCCATAATGTTTGTCCTTTTTCGGTTTTCCTCTATATCATATCATTTGCCATTACTTTCTTATGTTTATTTTTACTTTTCCTCAGCTTTTAGATATAATTTCCTGTTACTTTTTTTCATATATTTTATCATTACTAATCATCTTTAACATATTATGTTACTTTCTTACTTAGTCTCCTAGTTTGGTAATCTCCAATTATTCTTAATTTTCATCTTTCTTCTTCTTTTTATTTCCTTTTCTGTTTTCCTTTCGTATTGTGTTTCCCTCTCCTTCTTCTCCTCTTATTTAGCGTGAATCTAAATCGTTCAAATCTAGAACATCATCAACTCATTTTCTCCACCCTTTCTTGCCCTGACCCTAAGACCTCTCTCACATGTTTAGCTGTAAACTCTCTCTCTCTCTCTCTCTCTCTCTCTCTCTCTCTCTCTCTCTCTCTCTCTCTCTCTCTCTCTCTCTCTCTCTCTCTCTATTTTTGCCTAGTTATATTACTTTATAGAACTTCAGTTTTCTTTTTATTTCTTTTGAGTATTTTTGTTTTGCATTAAACTTGTAATTAATTCTTGCATACCGGTAATTATAACAGCTAAACAAACTTTTAAAAATTTCTGAGACTTTTTTTTTTGAAATTTTGATGAAAACCTGTTGAATTGCAGTTATGTTGTCCCTACTGCTTGTAGACTTGCAAAGTGGTTTAGATCCCTATTGTCAAAATTTGAGAATTTTTCTGAGCTTCGTTTCTTTCAAAAACAGACGTTGATCAGAAGGGTATCTTAAGGTATCTTAGAGTGGTATCTGACCTCGCATTTACTCTTCCGCAGTGAGCAGGTTTTCAATCTCCCAGTTTTTTTTTCACAATTTGGTACTTGAATATATTTTGTGCAACTGCGCAAAGTACATTAATGCTTGCTACCAGTTCATTCAATCATCTGCTAGAAACATTCAGAAATATCTGTGTGCGTCATAAACCCATATACATACTTGGTGATTTTAATGATGACTTGCTCTCAGCAGATAACAAAATGAAAAGGGTGATCAACACTGTGAAGTTAACACAAATAGTGACAAAACCGACCCGCATAACCCCTAATTCTAGGACTCTTATAGATCTGATAATAACAAATAAAGTGGAAAGTATACCCTATTGGGACGTAGTTCCCTGCCCAATTGCAGACCACGAGCTGAACATTGCTATGCTAAACATAAACAAGCCGAAAAGGAAGCCTCTCCTCAAGACATTCCGGTGTCTAAAAAATTACTCCCCTGATATCTTTTGTGAAACATTAATCAACAACACAAATGCACTTAATAGAATTAAATACACAGATAACGTCGATTTGCAGGTTGAGATTTTAACAAAAGTCTTCCTTGAATGCTTAGATAGTTGTGCACCCATTGTAACAAAAAAAATAACCCGCCCCTCAGCCCCCTGGCTAACTAATGACATCAAAGAGGCAATGCAAATCAGAAATCAAATACAAAAAGAGCTAAAAATAAATAGATATGATATGACTCTCCGAGAACGTTATAAAACAGAAAAGAAACGTGTCAGATCTCTCATCAGTGTAAGTAAAAAAGACTTCTGCAAAAAGCAATTTAATGACTCTAGACATGATACAGCAGCAACATGGAAAGTGATAAGAAGCATGATACCAAATGAAAAGAGTACCTCGGAAAGTTATGAAAATATTACGGAGTTGAAAGACAAAGCAGATAACTTTAATAACTATTTTGCTAACGTTGGCAAAAATACATATGAAAAACTCAAGAAAACATCAACTCAGTGAATATGAGTAATTGCTTAAGTGACAATTCTTCCAATGAAAACACAAGAGAGTACTTCAAGCTAATTCCTATAGATTGTGCTACCCTAATTCTTATCATAAAGAGCCTAAGAAACTCTGGCTCTTATGGTTCAAATGGTATACCATTTCAGTTCATCAGAGATGCTCTACCCATGATTGCATCCTATATTCTAACTATTATGAACACTTCCATTGTTACTAAAAAGTTTCCTGACTCTTGGAAATTATCACATGTAATACCTCTGCATAAAAAGGGGGACAGAGAAGATGTGACAAACTATCGTCCCATTTCCCTGCTACCCATTTTCTCTAAAATATTAGAAAAAATTGTTGCATGCCAACTTATGTCATATTTAGAATCAAATAGACTACTAACGATTAGCCAACATGGTTTCAGACCAAAACTCTCGACGGAAACTGCACTGCTTAAAGTTACGAATAGTATATATAATAATATAGATATGAAAAAAATATCTATACTAATTTTGTTAGACTTATCAAAAGCCTTCGACAGTGTAAACCATGAAATTCTTTTAAGTAAATGTATTAACTTAAATATTGATCCAAGCTGGTTTAGCGAGTATCTATCTAATCGTAAACAGTCCATACGTCTTAACAACATTATCTCTGTGCCAAAGGATGTATCATTTGGTGTTCCACAGGGATCAGTACTTGGTCCTATCCTCTTCTCCATTTACGTAAATGATCTATCTTCTTTCATTTCTGACTGTCTGGTCGTACAATATGCAGATGACACTCAACTACTCCTTAGTGGTGATATTAATAACCTCCCAGAGCTAACTTTAAGAGCAGAAAACACTCTGTCAAAAATTAAAACCTATTTCCAAGAAATTGGGTTGTTAATTAACGAAAGTAAAACACAGTGCATATTTATTGGTTCAAGGTTCCACATAGCACAAATTCCAGAAAACACAACAATTAATTTTTGCGACAATATTATCACACCTAGCAAATCAGTCAAAAACCTAGGAATTCACTTTGATAACCACATGTTGTTTGATTCCCACATAGATAAAGTATGCAAAAAGGTTACAGGAACATTAATGTACTTATCACGTATAAAAGACAATTTTGAGACTACCACTCGAATAACTGTTGTTGAATCTCTAGCCCTAAGTCACATTAATTACTGCACAACTGTTTGGGGATCTACCACTAAGACTCAGATAAACAGAATACAGAAGCTTATTAATTTTGCAGCTCGAGTTGCCCTGGGAGGAATAAGAAAATATGACCACATCACACCAGCTCTCAATAAACTTGGGTGGCTGCGGGCAGAAAATAAGGTCGCTTATGCTATTTATGTTTTTGTATTCAAAATTTTGGACCATCATTATCCTAGCTGGCTATTTGATTTAAAAACAGTCAGGGATATAAGGGGAACCAACACAAGACAGAGCAGTGAGCTCTTTATTCACAGAACAAACACAGAAGCAGGTTCAAAGATGATCACTATCAAAGGGCCAGCACTCTGGAATAATGTTCCAGAGCATCTTAAAAATGCATCCTCCTTCACAGCTTTCAAAGGCAAACTATATAGTTTTCTTTTGGACAAATAGTTGCTGCTCATTAAGAACTAATTATTCTCATTGTAAGGAAACAAATATGGAAATGATGCCGATAATAACGATCCTGTATCTAGTGGCATACTTACTACTTTATTATTAACATTATTGTTAACATTTTTAGTACAGCATTATTATTTTCTATGAAAGCTACATTTAATTTAACTATATGTCTAACCCTCTTATTTATTAGTTTAATTACATGTCTACTTATAAGTTACTATTAATGTTGAATAACCATTGTACAAAATGGAAATAAATGTTTTTGATTTGATTGCTATAGCAAGAACTGTGAGGGGCTATAAGAATTAATCTCCTCCGAACTTTGTCACCTCGTTCTTAATAGTTTATGTGAGGTTAGGAGAGTGAGATGGGAAATATTGTCCTCCCGGGGGTTGTTGTAGACCCGCTTTGTTAAGGGGGGTTTACACGGTCAAACGGTTCGTCGAACGCGGTTCGACAGACAAGTGTTTGAAGTGATGTTCGAACGTGTGAACGGGGTATTTGGTTGTCGAACACGTTCGACAAACGTGTTCGATAACCAAATACCCCGTTCACACGTTCGAACATCACTTCAAACACTTGTCTGTCGAACCGCGTTCGACGAACCGTTTGACCGTGTAAACCCCCCTTTAGGCACACTCACAACTATAAGAATAAAGTATTTCAGCACTAGAGACTATCGCGATCTTGAAGATTCTATCAGTGAAAAGGAAAACTTGATAATGTATGAATATAGAGAACACATTTACACTCCTTTGATTTTTTTCCTCTAACGCTTTCCTTTATTATGTGATGCAGCTTGGAATAATATAAAACTCCGCGACTCTGAGGCGTCAGGTCAAGGGTTCGCGCCCCGTCACGGACTTAGTTTAGTAAGGGCATACACTCAGGGTAACGATTACATCTCCAAAACAAGTCCTTGGCAAGAAGGCAACCGTCCTAGCCCTTAGTTGAAAAGGGAGTTCGTGACGTAAACCCGAAACCAAACCAGTCTATAATGTAGGATTATTTAGTATTTTACAGGAAAGGATTAAAGAATTTAGATTATCGGCAATATGTGATTTAAGTGCTAGGTTCAAGAATAACGTAATTAATAGTTTTGAAATAATTGCCTCAATTTGACATTATTCTTATGTACTACAGTAAAAACAAACCATAGTAAAAATCCTGTTTGCTCCCGTTTTCCTGCAAAAGGTGTACAAACTGGCAATAGTTTGTTCAACTCTCATTCCTAACTTTAGTGATATTAGCAGATAATGTGGAGATAATGATCTATTATAAGAATAGGAGCCGCTCCTCATTACTTATATTGAATATTTTCTTGTTTTTCACAGTATACTTTATAGACTTATAAAATGTCCTGCAATCTATGTATTAGATGTGGGATCGAAAATGGACCTGTATATTCTGGTGCTTGGGTGTCGACCAGGTAAATTTGTCTAGACTTGCTATATTTTATATTCTATTTGATACCACTCTGTGCTTCTCCTTTTTTGCTTCATGGTTTCTATTTTGACTATAAATATTCACAAACATGGTACTTCCTTTTTCATAGGCATGCTTATATATAACAAGCACTTGCTGATAAACTATTTTTGCTTTGTCTTTTATCATACATTGCATCCATACATGAATAACAGATGAAGTATATGTTCCGGTTTTACGTCACGGACTCCCTTTTCTACCAAGGGCTAGGACGGTTGCCTTCTTGCGAAGGACTTGTTTTGGCATATGTAATCGTTACCCTGAGTGCATGCCCTTGCTAACCTCAGACCGTGACGGGGCGCGAACCCTCGACCTGACGCCTCAGAGTCGTGGACGCTACCGCTTGAGCCACAGTGACTACTATCTTTATAAGCTGAAATAACATTCACTTATGCATTATAATCGTATAAAGAGAAAGAGTCCTTTACTGACAGTATCTTCCTATGTTATATTGGGTTTCTGTTTCTCACTAGCATATAGGTTTACAGTTGGATGCCCTTTTTGACTTAAGGTTTCGCCATTGAACTGACTTGATCCGCCAGCTGTTGGATTATGAGGTAAAGTCTATTATGTAAATGTTATAATAAGTTTTATTAATATAAAATATTCTACCATATTTTCTATTAACGTTTGGTATATATACTATTCATTTATCAGCAGCTTAGCCCATGTACAAATGGAGTCTGTGGCTTTTGTAAATCTTTCTACATAGTAATTCTGTTTTATTGGCCCTTTCCATTGATCCGGACTTACGACCCGCATCAACTTGAGTTGTCTTGCTCTTTCATAGGCTGGATTAATAATTGCTTGTTTGATCAAACAGTTTCATTAAATGAATGAATGAAAATCCCTGTTGGTCACTCCTAACAACGAAACATAGAAATTAACAATGACAGTTGTACAGTTCTATTGGCTTATCTATTATGAATCATTTCAACGTCTGTATACTCACGCTTACCTTTGATAAGGGTATATGGGGGTAAATGACCTCTCCTTCCATTGTAATATTAATAACTGGCGCTCTCCGGCTTAATATAGAAAGTCGACGCTATTTGCTTTGATTTTGAAAGTAGATAATCTCCGGGTTATTTTGGAAATGATTCAAAACTTGCTTAGTTTTATTTTTAAAGTGAAAATGTTTCAATTTTGTTTTGAAAGTGGACGCTATTCTCGTGAATTTTGAAACAGATGCTGTTCAGTTTCATTATGAAGTAGGCACTGTTCGCATCGACTCTGAAAGGGTCACAATTCGGTTTGATAATTAAAGTGGGGAATTTTGGATTTAATCTGTATCGAGGACGCTATTTTATATGATTTATAAAGATGATTACTCGATTTGATTTAAAAAGTGGGTGCTATCCGGTTAAAATGAATGTGGGAGTTATTTGGATAAATACAGAGAGTGAACGCTATTAGGTTTAATGATAAAATTAGTCACTATTCAATTTAATGTAAGTGAACCCTTCCCAGTTCAGTATTTAAATTGGGCGCTGCCTACTTTAATTTTGAAAGTGGGCGCCATTCGACATTCTCTCTCTCTCTCTCTCTCTCTCTCTCTCTCTCTCTCTCTCTCTCTCTCTCTCTCTCTCTATATATATATATATATATATATATATATATATATATATATATATATATATATATATATATATATATATATATATATATATATATATATATATATATATATATATAATATACACTTAGCATATATTCTTACAATTACAGTAATATATGCTTCATCGGGGTGGGTAACATATCTCATGTAGGTTTTCTGGGGGTCTTTGAAACACTTGAAAGTTAATGAATTATTGTTTTCAGTTAAGAACAACAATAACAGCAATAATAATTATAATAATAATAATAATAACGATAATAATAATAATAATAATAATAATAATAATAATAATAATAATAATAATAATAATAATAATAATAATAATAATAATAATAATGTCTTCAAATAATTAACCTTCTTTGTGGGGAATTGAAACTGGGAACTCTAGACTAGAACACCACAGATTAGTCCACTGTATCACGGCGATTATATAGGAGAGGTAACTGGAACATCTACTGGTGTCACACTGACGGAGGGACATCACTGCGACCATTAATATTCCTTTTCCCCCCTTCCCAAGCCATCAGTGGTCAGTGCATACATTTAATTTTCCTCATCACCCAAGACTTAGATAACAGAACAAATACAGTACAATATTGCATTTTTGAATGTCTTCAAATAATCTGCCGTCCTTGTTGGGAATCGAACCTTGGAACTCGAGACTAGAACTCTAGAGCTCAGTCCACTGTTCACCAAAGGTTGTAAAAGAGGGGAAACTGGAACATTTACCGAAGTCACACAGACGAGGGACGCCACTATCACCATTAATCTCCTGTGGACTGAGCTGTTCAGTTCTAGTCTAGAGTTCCCAGGTATGATTCCCAACAAGAAAGGTTGATTATTTTAAAACAGTTAAAAATGCATTATTACATTGCATTTTCTCTATTATTTAAGCCCTGGGTGTTGAGGGGGAGCATTAAATGTATGCTGTGGCAGCTAGTGGGTTGGGTAGGGGGTAAAATAGAGATTAATTGTCGCAGTGGTGTCCCTCCATCTGTGTGATATCAATAGATGTTCCAGTTCTTCTCTTTTACATCCTCTGTGTTACAGTGAACTAAGATGTGGAGTTCTAGTGTTGAGTTCCCAGGTTCAACTCCCGCAAAGGAAGGTAGATTGCTTTAAGACATTTAAAATGTATTATTACATTGCATTTGTTCTATCATCTAAGCTTGGGTGTTGAGGAGGAGAATTATATGTGTGCGCTGACTACTATTTGGTTAGGGTGTAGGTAAAACGGAATCAATGGTTACAGTGGCGTCCCTCCATTCATGTGACATCAGTAGATGTTCCAGTTTCCTCTATTTTACAACCTCCGTGGTACAGTGGACTAAGCTGTGGAATTCTAGTGTAGAGTTCCCAGGTTCCATTCCCAACAAGGAAGATTGAATATTTGAAGACATTTAAAAATGCGTAATTGCATTGCATTTGTTATCTCAGTAATAATAATAATAATAATAATAATAATAATAATAATAATAATAATAATAATAATAATAATAATAATAATATAACATGATGACATATACATTTTAACTTTGGATCAAGGAACTTGAACTAAATTTCATATGCACTTAATTTGGCATTGCCCAGATCATAGATCTAGTCTCACTTTTTAGTCATCTTGTTACCAAGTATAGAATACAATGTAAGAATATAATATTATGTCGGATGTCAAATTCATTAATATTCCGAAAAGGATCATGGGAAAGTTGGTTCATGTATGGTATAATCACACTCTAATTTCATCACGTACTCAATTCCATGTATGGTGTTAAGACATTCATTCTCTCTCTGATTTGGTATCAGTTGATGGGGATTGGGGTTTGAGGGTGTTGGGGGGGATTGAGTCATGGCGAAGAAAGTATTGGGGGAGGATAATTGGAACATCGGCCTTTCCCCATTTGTTATTTCTGCTTTGTCTTTTTTCTGTTTGTTCACCTCATCTGTTTAGTCCTACCAATTTACATCTCTGAAACAATGGCTTCTCCATTTATTTCTAAATTAGCTTTAATTCTGTTTGTTTTCGTTTTCCCTCTGTGTATTGGGGTTTTGTCTTTTTTATTTTTTTCTGTTTATTCCATTCTTTTAATATTTTTCTCTTTTATTATTTTATTTTATTATTATTCCTAAGTCCATATTCCTCTTTTCATCTTCCAATTCTATCATCGGATCCTCTTTCCTCTATTGTTTTATTGTTGTAATTCCTCCACTCCTTTTCTGTTTGTCTTCATTTCCTGTTCTATACTCCACACTCTTCATCCTCATTCCATGTTTATTGTTATTATTTCTCACTGCAATTTCTCCTTTTTTCTTCCTGTTCTTCATTCACTGCCTCTTTTTCCTCACTCATCTTCATCTTTTCACCTTTCCCTTTCCATTTTTACTTTCTCCCATCTCCCTTTATCATGATTTGCAATTGTCGTGTACTTGTAGAGGTGTTGTAGGTATATATAAGGAAATGGAGTTGGCAACAGTCTTTGAGTAAATGGATGGAGGTATTATCGAGAGGTGTGTACGGTAAGTACTGAGAGGTGGCCGAGGGCAATGACTTCGTACTCTAATTTGTTCGATATCGATTCCGTTCGGCTTATGCATCAGATGTAATATTTTTTCTACATAAAGGGCCTCAATTTAACCAGTGATGGACTGCTTGACACTGATTTCTATCTGGAAATGACACTGTTAAAAATATAAGGGCGATAGTAGCTCTTATATATTCTTTTCGGCTTTATTCAGCAGATGTTATCTTCTTTTAACGTAGATTTCTTCAATTAAGCCAACTTTGGCACTAAATAGCACAGATTTCGCTCTGGTGGTAGTTTGTGGTTTTAGATTCTCCACCCACGGATGGGTGGAATGGGTCATGGAGGACCCATAGGGCGGTCGCCAGTGGGCACAGGCCCCACCCCCCACTGTGGTGCCCAGCCACAGCAGTAACCTCCCCAGTAAACAGCTTAAACTCTCTTGCCTGGACGAGGCGCGATCCGTCGACCTAGCGAACGCGAGGCCAGCGCGTTACCACTGTACTAGCCAGGAGGCTCTGGTGGTGGTACTGTTTAAAATACAGTACATTCTCGCCTGCCATATACCTTTTATTGACTGCCTAGTTAAATTTCAGATTTTTATATAATTTTAATTTTTAGAATGTAAATTTTGCTTATTGTTCAATTTGCATTTCTAAACCCATTAGCAAAGAAACAAAGGCAGATACAAAACCTTGAAAGGGGAAATTACAATACGCAAACATGAAGTTTTTTTTTATTTATTTTATTAGGATTCCAGGATTGAAATTATGCATTATTCCTGCCTGTTTTGTCACTCTGCATTACCCCATCAACTAAAAAAGGGATAAAATATGCAGCTAACGAAAGAAAATAATAAAAACATAAAATTGTAAACAGACGTAGATTAAAACCCAACAGGAAAATTAAACATGGTATCCACCTATTCTTTATGTCTTTGTCATTCACACTATTAAATAAAAGGGAAGTAATGATATGCGTTGATAATGACAAATAAAAATGTGAGTGTACACGAAGAATAAGGAATACATTTGATTAATAGTCATTTAAAAGGCAAGATCAAAATTAAACATCGTCTATTTCTATTCTTTTACCTCTCTTCCCTTGGAATTAAAAGAAGAAATTAGGATAGTATTAAAACGTAATGACAGACAAACGGGTTGAGAGTACCGAGAAAAAAATAAACATTAGTGAATAGTAGTCTATGTAAACGAGATCGAAATTTAACATCTAAACCTATTCTTCTTCTCATTCTCAGCGACCCATTTAAAAAAATGAAAAAAAAAATACGCTATTATTTATAGATAGACTTGTAGAAGAACACACACACACGCACGCACACACACACGCACACATTCAAACACACACACACACATACACAAGAAAGAAGAGTGCACAAAAATAGCGAAAAAATTGAATAGATAGAAATGTATACCTCTAGAGGCGTCTTCCTTGACTCTCCTTGGAAGGCCAATTTGTGTTTGGTGAGCTTCCGAATTGCCTCGTCTATTTACATAATTCGACCACGAACGCGTGATGAACTTTAGATTACTCAAGTCAGGAGTAATGAGATGCTAGCATACTTTACATTATAGTGCTACGGAACCTGTTACTAAGATAGTGGAAAAACAAGTTTATAAATTATATAACTTTAGTAGTCTGCATCACTGTAACTCTTTGGTTGAAAAGAATGTTTTCACTGGGAGTTTTCTGAAGTTGGTATGAAAGCTGACGATGAAATATATATATATATATATATATATATATATATATATATATATATATATATATATATATATATATATATATATATATATATATATATATATATATATATATATATATATATATATGTATATTATATATATATTATATATATATATATATATATATATATATATATATATATATATATATATATATATATATATATATATATATATATATATATATATATATACGAAGACACTTTGTAGCCTGCATCGTATAACAGACCGTTTAGTTAAAAAAAAAAATGGTGGTTGTAGTTCTGAGAGAGGGCACTAGGGATGAAAAAGTACATACGTTGCAAAACTAATTAGTTAGTATTTTAGTAACAATTTGTTTTTAGAGAACTATTCATTGGGAGTTCTTGAAAAAAATAGATGGCTGAAAGAAAATTAGCAGCCTACATCTCAGCACTTAGAATTAGTTATGATTGTACGGAGTTCACTAAGAGTATATAAATAAAAAAAAAAACTATTCCGTCGGATTATTGAGAACTCATGCACTTTGAATATTGGAAAATTGTACGAGGAATGCAACACATACATGAATATGAAATACGAAATACTCAAAGCATTTTTTGTTTATTGAAAACTCATGTACATCAGTTTTTGAAAAAAAAAAAAATCACGAAGACCTCCTGAAAAATTTGGCTTTGTAACGGAGCCCCAGAAGTGGATGCTGAGGCATTGAATCCCATAAGAATGGGAAGAGAAACTCTTGATTTTCTGAGTGTAAATATTACAGTGTCGAGAACCTCCAAGAGGCAAGTGAATAAACATCAGCCCCATATAAACATGGGCAAAAAAAATTCAGATGGAAAAGAAAGCAGAATTTTACAGTTAAGAAAGAGTGAAATGATAGCCACTGAGCCAGACAAATTACAAGGTAGTGTCCATTCCCTATTTTTAGTAATAATAATAATAATAATAATAAACCTTTATTTCCATTTCAATACAATGGGTATTCGTCAGCCAGGACAAGCCCCAACCCCCCACTGTGGTGTCCAACCACAGCAGTTCCTGCCAGTAAACAGCTTAAACTCTCGGTCTTGGACGGGAACCGATCTTTCGACCTCGTGAATGCGAAGCCAGCACGTTACCACTGTACTAGCCAGCAGGAATGTATAAGAATATTAAGTACAGCCAGTGAACACTGTACACAGTAGGGGAAAGAAAAAATAGTATAGAAGCGATTAATAAAAGTAATGGAGTGTCACCCGAAAGAGCCTTTATATTATTCCAGTCAGTAAGCATGTAGGAAAAATTAGAGAAGGGGTTGAAGGGAAATACTTTGAGAGGGATAATTGTGTTTCATCTTCGTGTCTAACTGTAAAACAGCAGCTAATGATACCTCGGTTACCTTTTGAACTCTCGAGATAACGATAGTATTATTTCTGTATTTAGAAAAGACACGCTGAGAATTTATGCTGATGAATGGTATAAATGTTTTATCATTTTTTAACACGATTGTATCGTGGTTAGAATCTTTAACTAAATCAATGATAAATATTTTTGCTTGATTCTATGAAAACCAGTTTATCAAGATTGGGTCTGAATTCTAAAAAAATTGTGTCATGTAGATAAATTTGAGATGTAACCTACATGTAGAATTCTATTAATGATGTGAAAAAGCAATGATTGACCAAAAATATAATTATTTTCGAATATTTTATGATTAACAGGGCTGCAAAGGATTTATACAAGAATAATAAGGAAAATCTTGTAATTGTATTTGCCTCCATAATAAAAGATAACATATAGTCAGATATGTAGGGAAAAAATCTCACTTCGGGATATTAAACCCAGTTGCATTTTTATGGGTATGTTTGGTCTTTGGAGGAAAAAGTCTCCCGTAGAGGTACCAGCCTCAATTGAGTTTTGCCAGTAAGCGTGCGTGTCTATTTGAATATGGGAGAAAAAGTCTCACCCATGGGTACCATTCCCAGTTGATTTTTTTTTTAGGTGTGTGTGTGTGTGTGTGTGTGTGTGTGTGTGTGTGTGTGTCACCCAAGGGTCCCAGCCCAGTTGAATTTTTACAGGTGTGTGTGTGTGAGCGTAATCTCGAGAGGCTTTCTCGAGGAAGGAGAACCATCACAAAAACGTGTCATTTAACCGAACCACTCACTGGCGGTCATTGACGTCAGGTGATAGTGATGATGAGGGTGGAAGGGGATGCTTAGGATGGAGGCGGTGTTTAGGTGTTATGGATGGGGGAGGGAAGGGAAGATTGACACCGGGGGGGAAGGAGGGGAGATGGTGGAAGTGGGAGTGATGATGAAAATAGGCTGGTATGAAGAAGGGTGTTTGAGGAGAAAATAAAAGTAGAAGACTGATGTTGTATTAGATTCTTATGTTGGTGATGGCAGCAATGGTAACGATAAGGGCATAGTCTTAGTTAAGTGAAATGAGATTATCACTAGAGGTGGTCTTAAGAACTTCTGAAAGTGATGGGATATTATCTTTCTCAGTAAAAAAAAAAGTTATACATATATTTAGGTTCTAAACTTGGCGATAGTAGTTAGTGATACCCAAAAAGATATCTATTCCCAGTAATGAGAAGGAAAGTAACTGAAGGTGGTATTTTTCGAGTATTGGTTGAGATGTTTTAGGGTGATGGGATATTGTCTTTCTCATAGAACAAGTCTAATGCATTGTGATAAAGCTTGAGGGCTTAACAATTTAATACCTTTCCAGAGGTGGTAAAAGCATAGCTGTAGAAATAATGATGGAGGACACTGGAAGTCATATTGAAGAAGATAATGACTAAATTGGCGCAGGTGAGGTGTAAGCTGATGGAGTGATGTGTGTGGGTGTGGCAGAGTAAGGGGAAAAGCTGGAGTTATAATTATTATGGTATGGATATTATTTTTGAACGACGAAACGTAAATGTTAGAGGAGCTGTTACGTAATTTCGTTCTACAGTGGCTTGTTCAATGTTTTGCAAACTGTGTCTGTAGGGATATGGTTTTCTTGTAAATGAAAATATATCCGGAACCTTTTACCGTATTTTTACGAGCTTTATGTTTATCTACCTTAAAGAAAAAATAGCTTACATTTTTCGTACATTTCAGTAAGTATTCGAAACAAGCTGCACTTTAAAATGTCTAAGACATGTGTAGTCTATTTCACAGCTAGAATAAAGTTTACCCCTTTCTATATTGCAGTAAATATTTTAAGCTAACTTGTATGTAAAATATTGATGCTTAGTGCCTTGTATATATTAATAAAATCATACCCACTGTATACTTTGGTTGGAAAAATATAAAATAAAAGCACAATGAGAGAGAGAGAGAGAGAGAGAGAGAGAGAGAGAGAGAGGAGGAGAGAGAGAGAGAGGAGAGAGAGAGAGAGAGAGAGAGAGAGAGAGAGAGAGAGAGAGAGAGAGAGAGAGAATTTAATAGAAATGGGTTTAGAATGAGAGATAGATAGATAGATAGATAGATAGATAGATAGATAGATAGATAGATAGATAGATAGACAGGTATAGATAGAGGAACAGACAAAAATAAGATGAATACGAGAATAAAACCTTTAAGGTTATCAGAAAATTGAATTCAGTTAGGTATTTGCTGTCGTGAAGCGCGTGGAAAACAGTATTTGATATCCGGGTTTTCTCCTCCCAGCCTCCCGAAAAGATTCCTGCTTCACTTATTGGTTACTACTTTTCCCAAAGTCTTCTCAAGTCACTTGTGTTTTAATTGACCGAGGTGTAAAAGCCATTCAGAAACTGTCAAAGATTTTCCCCACAGGGCTCGATTCAGGAGGAAAAGAAAACGTTTCCCACCGCGAGAGTTCCCCATGAAGGGAAATAAACCTCCAGGTGTACATTGTTGCAAATGAAAGCGTCACTGGGAAACTATAGGAGTGTGAAAACTAAGTTTCTCCTCTCCATGCTGAAGAATCGTGTAAGATTTTTTTTTATATATAAATGAATATTAAAGGCCCATGAAAACGAACAAACTGTAAATAAGTGTAATAATTCCAAGGCTTCTGGAAGCATGGCAGTCAAGCCTTCATAATATTATAAATGGGCCTTTAGAAGTTATTAATTTCCTACAGACTGGTCGCAGCCTGATGATTTTACTTTTTGGCAAATAATTACACTCTCAGATAGGCAAAGAACACATGAAACTTATAATATTAAGTTATGTTTGGTTAGTTTCCTTAATTAGGTTAGTTCACGCTCATTCAAGAAATTAGTTGAAAACAGATATTGTTTTTAGTTGATTTATATATTTTATAATTTGTTTTGTGTTCTAAACTTATTCGTTGCTGGTGTGAAAGATATATATATATATATATATATATATATATATATATATATATATATATATATATATATATATATATATATATATATATATATACTTTTTTCATGATGTTAATAACTATACAAGGGGGAAGTATGCGCGCAATAATCCATTCTCTTCACAAATACTATGCATTAGTATTGATTATTTATAATCTTTGATTTATTCATTAGTTTATATGAAATAATTGTAAATGAAGAGTTTCATAGACTGTAAATATAAACGATTAAATATCGCTTAATGTTAGCGTATAAAAACCCACGGGAGCAGTATACGGTTTATGCATTGCAAAGGAATGTTTCTGGTGTTGAAGGTCTTGTCTGGTATATTGGGGTAAACCAGCTGCTGTTGTCGGGCTCATTGTGGAATATCCTTGCCAGGTTACCTTGTGGATGACCCAAGCAGGATGGAAGGGGGAGAGACGTGGCAACCCTTTATCCCCAAGGAGCTTAGAGTGGTGATGGAGGTTTCCGCGTTTCTTGGCTCGGCCACCCCCCTTACAAGGGTGAATGTGGCATTTGTATATGATATGATATGATTATTTATTTTTATTAACTATCTGTTTTAGGGTCTTGTTTGTATTATCAGTGTTTGAAATCTTATATGGACTCACTTGAGACTGTATTGACAATGATTAAACTACTGTGACATTAGGCATTTCGGCTCCTCTCTGTGTTACCAGTTCTTTAGCTTTTGTTATATATAAGATGATTAGAATGTATATATAACAAAGTAAATAATAGGGAATAAAAATTAAGCATGTGGAAAATCTTACCACAATTTGGTTTGGGTCCCGAACAGGTGAACGTACTTAAATGACTACCCCTAACTAATCATTTTATTTTCTTATCTCTCGCCTGCTCTTCATTTCATTTCTTTACCCTAGGTCAAAGTTCATGAATATAGCCTTCTTGTTTCCTGCTTGTCGTAAAAGTTGATTAAATTGGGCTGAACGATGGCCTGAAAATCCCCATTTTATATTTCTTGCCCCAAAGAGTCCAAGCATATGAGGACATTCTGGCAGGAAAGCTCCAACCGAGACCGTAAATAAGTGTGCAGTTGGAGTGCCTTCTTCATTACAAGGGCATTGCGGCTTTGTGGAAGGATAGGTAGACAATTTGTTTGTCCTATTTTTACAGGTGATTGGAACAAACTCGTCTGTACCACCTAGTGTTATATAATTGGTTTCTTGTCTGATATTGGATGTGGACAATTGAGTGTTC
>JAXCGZ010023416.1:30000-41924 GCA_037179515.1 Halocaridina rubra
ATTGAGTTCTGTGTTTGTAATGTACCAATTCTCATATCGGGACTTGTAAACATTGATGGTTTGTCGTTTGGTGTAAGCTGATGCTATTATGCAGTTTGATGTTTATTTCTTGCCCTCTAACAGCTCTCATAAAGGTGGTTGGGTACCTGCTGTTGCTATCTGCTGTTGTTTGACAGTAGGCTGTTCCTCATTTTCAGTCAGGTTTTCTTGTAAAAGTTCTTGAAAGTCTTTGAGTTGGATTCAGAATTGCCTCTTTGAAAACTAGATCTGATTTGAATCGCTGATATTTTGCATGTATTTACGTTCTTTTGTGTAGTCATTTGTAATAACTCATTAATTGCTGTTCTGTTTATATCAGAATTATCCGTTATATCGTCGAATTGATACATGGAAGCTGATATATATATCCAGCTCTTTAATAACTCTCATAAAGGTAGCTGGGTACCTACTGTTACTATCTGCAGTTGGTTGACAGAAAGCTATTCCTCATTTTGAGTCAAGGGTTTGGTTGTGAACTACTGAGACTTGGGTTGGGATTGGGTTTGGCTGTCGAAAACTGGATCTGGCTTTCTTGACTGATAATTTTACAGGTCTTTAATTTCGGCTCTATTTTGTTTTTTATTTGTACTAGATCTGGATAAATCTCATTCTTTTTGTTGTTTATATCCAATTCAGATATATTTAGTGTATTAGGCTTAATAGTAGGAGTACCGTCATAGCGTAACCGGTAGAGTTCTCGACTCGGGAGGTGATGGGCCCACGTTCGAGCCCATGGCGAGGTGATAGGAAAGGCATCCATCCTTATTTCCCCAGCTTCAGTCCATGTGTCCACTCCCATATGGGGGTTAAAAGTGACATAAATCTTAAACATTAACAAAAAATAGGCTCTAAGAAGATTTGCAGTGACTATCTTTACGCAGAGAAATAAAACTATGGAATTCAATTAAATAAAGTATTTAGAACGATGTCGAAAGCCTGCGATAGCACAGTGGTTAACGCATTCGACCCTGGAAGTGACTAACGCGTGTCCAAACCCATCCATAGGTCGTCAGACAGGGCATCATCCAACCTTAATTCCCCAGCGCAAACCTGTCTGTGTCCATTCCCATTCGAATGGAAATTATTAGTGACAACGTAAAACGGCAAAATATTAGAACGAAATCGGAAGTGCGATTGTGACGATGGAATTTAATAAAGAATATATATACTCTGCTTACGAAAACGATTGCTAAAAATAAAATCGTTATTCTGTTTTTATATCCAGATAATTGTTAAACACTTTGATACCATAAGTGTTTCAAAATCTTACATAATTTAAAATAAACAACGCAATCCTATCATTAATGTTTTTCTCAGTCTTTTTTTTTTTCTTCTAAAATTTGCCTCGATTCTTGTTTAGTGCGCATGGGCCGGATTTTCTTTGATATATTTGAAGACTTTTTGGGTGTCATCGCAGCATTAGTTATCGTCTACCTTGTGCTATATACGGTGATTACTCACTGATAACCGCAAGTATACATTAAGAGTATTGTGAGGCAGATTTTTTTGGTCAACCCAGTAATGTGTATGCGGTTTATCTTCTGGGATGGAGAGGGATAAACATGAGAGTGGATATAACGGAGATTCTAACTGTTTGTGAAAGGGTAATAGATGAATGTAGACAACCAGATAGATAAGTAGAAAGACAAATAGATAGGTAGAAAGATAGATATTCAATTCTTGTGACAAACTTAGATAAATCCATATGAGGGGGGAGGATCTGTAACAGAGATACTATCCGTTAGAGAAAGGGTAATAGATATAGATAAGCGGTTGGAGAGGTAGATAGATATATAATTCCAGTAACGTAGGTTCGGTCTGTTAAAGGGTAATATACAGAAATAGATAAACAGATAGAGATATAGGTAAATAGATAGGTATCTAATTCTAATGAAGTATACTCAAATTCTATTTGGTAGAGGAATGGTAATAGATAAATACAGATAAATAAATATATATCTAGCAAGATATATATTTAATTCTATTGAAGTAAGTTGATAAATATATATTTAAAGGGGTAACAATACCTGAGGTTCTTTCTGTTAGAAAAAGAGTAATAGATACATATGGATAGACAGATCGATAGAAAAAAGTATTCAAGTCTAGTAATATATGTTAATAACTTCATGTATTAAGAGTTACTATAGATGAGATTCAGTCTATTAGGGAAAAGCAGATTATTAATATAGTTAAAAGAGATAGATAAATATTCTTCCTCCTACTGTTGGGATTCGAACATGGGGCCTGTCGAACACGAGTCAGCAGTAATAATAATGATAATAATAATAATAATAATAATAATAATAATAATAATAATAATAATAATAATAATAATAATAATAATAATAATAATAATAATAATATAATAATAATAAAAACATGTGTGTATGTATATGAGCGTGTGTGTTTTTTATGAATGTACTTGGTGATGCGGGGCTATAAGAGCTAAAACTCCAATCATCTGGTAGTTAACGAGAGAGAGAGAGAGAGAGAGAGAGAGAGAGAGAGAGAGAGAGAGAGAGAGAGAGAGAGAGAGAGAGAGAGAGAGAGAGAGAGAGAGAGAGAGAGAGAGAGAGAGAGAGAGAGAGAGAGAATGGTAAAAATGGAAGGGAGCCTGAAAGGGAACCGCTCACCTAGGCTATGCTCCAGATCTGTCACGCCCTCAAAGAAACTCATGTCACGATGCTCTGAGAGAGAGAGAGAGAGAGAGGAGAGAGGAGAGAGAGGGAGGGAGAGAGAGAGAGAGAGAGAGAGAGAGAGAGAGAGAGAGAGAGATTAAAGTTTTACGAAAAGGCGTGAAAAAATAATAAGTTGATAAATTATTATTTAAAAAAAGGAACAGTAAAACAATGCTAACATGGTGTGAATATATTTATATATACTTGTATGTGTGTGTATATGCAAGTATATTGGTAAAAATTATCATTACTATTTTAGTGACTGTACGTGTCTGTGTGTATATGTGTTTGGATTGGTGAGAAACTATGGTCAGTTTGTAGTTGCTTGTCTGCTTATGTAGATAGATAAATAACTGTGATCAGTTTATCTGTCCGTTTTAGGGCCACTGTAGCTTAGTGGTAAAGTGCGCGAGTAAGGAAGCGACCAATACTGTTTTGATCCAACTACTGGGCGTCAGGAGCGGCATTTAGTCTTAATCCCGCAATTCCAACATGTCTGTGTTCACTGGTATTCGACCAGGGGCCAATTGCGACACAAAAATCGGTGTAAAAAGTTCGACTGTGTGTATGTGTGTTAATGGATAAACTGAGATCAGTTTGTGCATGTGCGTGTGTAATATCTGTGGGTGGGTAAGTATGATAGAGATTACTTAACGTTTTATTGCCTTGCAATATACTGTTGTCAGTTTATCTGTGTGTATTCTTGTATATATGTATGAATGGATGTAAAAGAAAATGAGATCAGTTTGTGCATGTGTATTTAGGTGTGTATGCTTGGGTAGCTGGGTAATAAAGTGAGAACAGTGCATTTGTATGTACTTATGTATATTTCTGGATGGATGGTGGAATAAGCTGAACTTTATGTATGAAGGCAGGTGTAGGTACATGGTTAATGTATTGTGACTCTTGCGTGTGTAAATGTCTCTGCATATTTTTGTAGGTGGATGGTGTAAAGGGTGTGTGTATGAAGACAGGTGTAACTCTGTGGATAAGATACAGACTGTGTGTGTGCATGTGTGTGTGTATGTGTGTGTGTGTGTACAAGTTTTTAGTGTGCATGTCTGGATGTGTGGGTGTAGAATTCTGAGTGTGCATGTGTGGGGTGGCCGGGGATGTAATTGTGTTGTATAATTTGAACTTAGTGTGATATCGAGATGAAGGAAAGGGGAGTATTTATGAAAGGCAGGTGTAAGTGTATGGTAAAAATGGGTCTTCGGGTGGTACTGAGATGAAGGTAAAGTGGAACAAGAAGACGGGAGGACGTGGGTATGGTTAGAAAGTAAAGGGATTGGGGGTGGAAGGCGGGGTGGCGTTCCTAGGTAATTTTAGGCTGATGGGATGAGAAATAGCTTTGGTGAGTGAGGGCGACGTGGATGACGAGACCTTGTTATAGATTTCCTTCCCCACGTCTCTTACTCTTACGACAACCGCTGATTTAGAGACGGTTTTCCGGAATGGAATAACGGAGGTGCGTTGAAGAATGGTAATTGGGACTGACTTTTGGCAGCTTCGTTAAAAAATATGAGTGTTGGACTTTCAAAACTGCATCCAAAAAATGACCCATATATCTTATTAACTTCAACACATTCTTAAGTAAACCTTTTCCTGGAACTAAGTTTAAAGTCTTTCCTTCTATGGCCACTACTGACTTCCCAGAGCTTCCTCAAAGTAGACTCTGTAATACGGCTCAAGTAGACAACCTCAGCTAACCTAACCTAACCTAACCTAACCTAATACGGCTCAAGTAGGTCAAGTGGGGCATATCGGATAATCCATCCTAGAAGCAGTAATTACCATTAATATTAATAAATATATAGTTTGCAATTTAAAAAAAATAGACAAGGATGAACTAGTGGGGTAAATAAGAATTTAAATATAAAAAAATAATTGTGAAAATAAGTTAAACTGGTCTGAGTAATTCGGTATTTCTTGTGAAAAAAAATAAATGACCAGATACACGAGATAAGGTGCGTTGCGATCATGTTGAAGATGACAATGACTTGAAGAATGGGTTGCAATCTAGACTAACGATGGTTGGAACTGGAGAAGGAGAGTTAAAAGAGGAGGTCAAGGGTGCTTTTCAGAGCGGTCGAAGGGCATAGTGTGGGTTGGGTCAAATAGAGAGGGAGAGAGAGAGAGAGAGAGGTGATGTCAGGTGAGCCATGAATCAAGGAAGGTGAAACGATAAGTCTTGTTTATAGTGCTGAGTGGGTGGAGAGATGGCTTGAGAGGGTGGAGTGGGTGGGTTTTGAAATCGCTCTCGTTTTGGAGAGGTCCAGTCCTTCAGCTTTTGATTGGGGGCTCTCATTCTATCATTCTCGGTCTCTCTCCGTTTTATGTCTTGCCAACGTCTCTGGCTTTGTTCTCTCCCAAGACTTATGGCTGGGATCCTTTACTTAATATATTGTAAGGTTCACATGAGACTTATAGTTTCGCTCTTTCAAATGCTGTGACTGATTACCTGTTAACAAAAGGCGACGTACGTAATGCATGTAATTTGTATTGGAGCATTCGTGCAGTTATTTATTCTTCCGCATTATTATTATTATTATTATTATTATTATTATTATTATTATTATTATTATTATTATTATTATTATTATTATTATTATTATTATTATTATTATTATTATTATTATTATTATTATTATGATGATGATGATGATGATGATGATGATGTTGATGATGATGATGATTATTATATTTTCTTAAAATTGAAACCCAGACCTCTGACCTAAGACGTAATAAATGGAATTTTTTCCTCAAGTTAAACCAAAAAATGCAACATTTTAATTTTGTGGAAATTTCATCCTTATCTTATTACGCAAAGGAACTGTCAGGTCGTGCCATATTTAACATAATACTTTAAGTCCCAATAATTTTATTTTCTCTGGTGATTCATTATCACCTGTGTAAAAACGAAAAGTAATCACTCACGAACATTATGTGACACTTTTCGCATTAAGCCTCGCATTAATTATGAGCGGGTGTATTCATTATCCGAGGCCATTTAGGAAGCTCCAGGAGTTTAATAAAGAAACTTTGTTTCTCATATAATCATTGCCCATTATGATCTATTTATTATTCATATTTTTCTTTTCGGTAAATCACCGAGTACATTCCAATTATACGCCTTCCCTTATAAAGTCTGCTGGTGAAAGCTATGTATGTGTGTGAGCAGCAGCAGCAGCCCCCCTTATCAGAAGGCCCATTACCTAAGAGTCAAATTGGAGCCCATGGCCACTCAAATATTCCACCTGAAACCCATCTCCACAAGCATCCACCCACAACATCCCACCTACTCTTTAGGCCCTTTGCCTACCCACTTCATCCATTCCATTCACTGTATATGACCTATATCCTCCTTTACGGATTTTGCTGAACTCGAGAAAAAAGGCATCTTATTTACATGCAACAGAACGCAAAGCGTCAGATATAGAAGTTAGTTTCAGAGAACATACTCTTTATGGAAGATTCATATTAGAACATATGCGCTTTAAAAGCAAACTTAAATAGTGTAAGAAATACTAGTAACTCAATCTGAACGGGCTATTTCGTATTATAGGCATGAGCATCATCATCGCTTTACCATGTTACCATATATGCAGCGATACCGGACTTGTATTCATTACCGCTATTATTCATGGCTTTAAAAAATTGACAATGTACCTTAAGTGATAGGTTTGCAAGAAGGCATTTGCATAAGTAGTGTGCTGGCTTTTCTTTTGTTATAAAGAGAGGAGGAAGAGAAGGTACAAGAGAGAAGGAGATTCAGAAATAGATCCGGTTGTTTCGTATTTTGCTTTTATTATTAACATTTTCTGTTTGTTTTTAGCTATATAATTTTAGATTTGTCTCTAATTTAGATTTTTTTTCCTATTTTGCTAACTTAAATTCACCATAAAGTTATGGTGTTTTTTTTCTTTATCTTTGCATTCCAAAGTACCTCATCGTAGGTCTCGATGTACTGAACATGCCTCTGGTGTCTACAGTATATGAAAAGAAGTTAGCGAATTTTGTGATGGTTTCATCAGATTACTGGTGAGGAGGGAGAGAGACAGAGAGAGGTAGGTCTGCGCTGTTGAAAGTGATTATAAGTCTAATCTTGTCATCTGAAAGTGTTGGGATCATAATGGCCCAAGAAACTTAATGGGGCCATTGTTTTTATCTGGTGTGAGAAATTAAAATCACTTGGTCCATTATTAAGAGACAAAGAATGGCCAGATCCCGTTCTCTCTATTCTTCTTGCAGGCTTGTAGTATAAATCTTTCATCGTTTATTTATCTTTCTTTATTCTATTTAGTTTATTTTTTTTTTTTTTAGTCTGGGTCATGAATACAAGGCATTGAGTACAGTGAATACTGGGCATCATGATAGGTAACATGACAGCGTACTTATGTAGCGTTTAATGATAGGTTGCAGCGCTATGTTTTATCCCCGTGCATCTCCTCATCGATACATACATCTTGTGAGTAGAACTGGAGGGCTGGCTGTGGCTGACCTGGAGGTTTGGTGTTCCCTCTGTGCAAATACCTGCATTTCGGTTTTGTTTTTAATAGTCCTTTGTTTCTCTCTTTGGCCAGACAATTTTGATTTTTTCTTTACTGTTGCATGACTTCTTTTGAAAGAAATGTCTGAAAGAGTTTTGTTTTATCTGATAGCATTATTATCTTCTTATCCGTTATCATGGGCTTTTCTAATACATAAGCTTTTTTGAAGTAAGGTTATCTTTTTCAGTTAATGGAGGGTCGTTTGTTATTTTTTTTCTTATTGTACTTCTCATTTGTTTGATGCCTAACATTTTTCAAAATCAAGTACTCGAAAGAGTTTCCTGTTATCTGATAGACTTTTGTTTCTCTTGTGCCAATTTTCATTTCTCTCTGATGCATAACTTTTTTTTCTAATAAAATAATCGAAATTTCTAACTGAAGTCTGATCAAAATATTTTATCTATCACTCTTATGCTAATTTTCTTTGTCTCCAAATGTATAAGCACCTCTGGAATTAAGTATTTAAATAGGGTATATGATACCTGAGACTCCTCACATCTAATTTTCTCCTAATGTATAACTTCTCTATGACGAGAAGTATTTGAAAAAGTTGTCTTTTTTACTATTATATCTCTCTTTCTTATACCACATCTCTTATTGTCCTTTGTATAGTCTTGTTTGATACAAGAAAAGATGTTTTTAAAGTCTGAGACTAGTTTTTCTTATTTCTTATACTATATCTCATGTTTTAGCTGGTCTGGACCCCTCTTTTTGGAATCAAAGATATGAAAAGATGATCTTTTATCAGCCAGATTTTTTCTCTCTCACTGTCTTATTTGCTGATGTTTAGCCTTTTTGAATATATATTCTAATGGTTGTTTATTTTTATAGATTTTTCATGCTCACACCAAATAGCCCGATAAACTTTTATCACTGTATTGGATCTCATGAAAAGCATCATATGAAATGACCCATATTCAGAGGGAGCATATGTATATTCTGATAGCTTTTTTTTTCATGTCTATATCTTTATTCCGAGTCTTTCTCTGGAAGGACTTTTGTACTAGTGAAATTCCAAAACCAAGGCTGAGGAATATATGCCCTCTTTGGAAGGATATCAAACTAATGGAAATACTTAAGCTGAACCTAAAGTTTCCCTTTTTCCCCTGGCTACATAGAAACAGCTTTTCCAAGCCAATCTTAAGGACTTCCTTTTTTACTCCCCTGCAGAAGTACTTCACTTTACTAGAATTCTAAAATCAAGCCAAAGGCTTCCCCGTTTTACCTAGGCTGCGTCCGGACTGGTTTTGTACTAATGTCATTCCAAAACCACGCCTAAGGATTCTCTCTCTTATCCTAGCATTGATGGGAAGGGTTTCCACTAACGGAATTCTAAAGTTTGGCCAAAGATTCCTAGTACAAACTGTGATTTGGAAGGGCTTCGTAAAAGTAAAATTCCAAAACCAGGCCTAAGGATTCTTGGTATTAGCCTGGCCCTTTCCGGAATGGCTTTGCACTAACGAAATTCCTAAGTCACTTTCGGAAATACTTCACTTTAACGGAATGCCAAAACTAGGCCTCAAGGCTTGTGATTTATCGTGGCCCTTTCGGAAGGGTTTCGTACTAACGTCATACGGAAAGACCTCATATTATCGGAAATCTCAGACCAAAGCTTAGGATCCCGAACTTTCCAGTGGTGCATTTCAGAATTTCTTTTTTAGGGATTCCTAAAGCAGGGTTAAGGATTCTCTATTATACCATGGTCCCTGCGGGAAGACCTCGCCCTAATATAATTCCAAAATTATGGCTCCTTCGAAAGGACTATCTACAAACGAAATTCCAATAGGAATCGTCAGAATTATTTTGGAATGACTTTGTACTAATGGATTCCAACACTAGGCCTGAGGATTTCCAATTTTACCCTGGGCCCCTATGGAAAGGCTATGAAATAACGGAATTCCCAAAGGTTGTTTGTTTTTCTTACGGAAGGCCTTCAACTAAAAACAGGCCTATGGATTCCGTATTTTTCCATGGTCCTCTTCGACAGGACGCCGTACTAATGGTATTCCGAAACTAGGCGTAATGATTCCCGTTTTACCATATTCCCATGCGAAAGGACTTCGTATTACGGTATCCCAAAAGCAGGTTTTTAAGATTCCTGGTAAAACTAACGGTAAAGTAAAAAACACGTGTTTTTGCAGAAGAACCAAGAGTAAGCAGCCTCACCGCTGCGGGCGTGTTTTATGAGCACTTGGCAGCTTCCTAATAAGTCATCCATCATGGCGTCGTGGGCGGTGGGCGGAGGTTCGGAAAAAAGGAACGCAAGGAGCGCCTCACGAAAATGATCTTGCCAAGGGATGTGAAGCTATCGAAAAATTTATGTCGAAAGGGATCGAAGAGTATTCTCTCTCTCTCTCTCTCTCTCTCTCTCTCTCTCTCTCTCTCTCTCTCTCTCTCTCTCTCTCTCTCTCCCTCTCTCTCTCTCTCTCTCTCTCTCTCTCTCTCTCTCTCTCTCTCCTAAGTTTTTGGTTTCTCGCCAGGGATTCATGTAATTCTTCATACTGTCTTTCATGAGACACTATAAAATCACCATTTTATGTGTGTGCGTGCGCGTTCATGCGTGCGTGATCATGTGTTTGTGTATGTGTAGGGAGGAGGTGTTCCTTAACACAAGTAGATAAGGATAACAACATTGGTGAGATTAGTAGTATTATATATATATATATATATATATATATATATATATATATATATATATATATATATATATATATATATATATATATATATATATATATATATATATCCCTCCAGCATCTTGATAGGTACAAAATAATTTCCTCCAACATCTGACACGAATTTAAACGAAAGACTCTCAAATACAGATAACTTCCAGATTCACAAAGCGCAGCATGATTAGTTGTAGAGCGAGAGAGAGAGGGGAGGGAACCCTCTGCATAAACAAATACAAACTGAAAGGGAAAGCTTGCACACTGAAAAAGAGATAACTCTCTCTCTCTCTCTCTCTCTCTCTCTCTCTCTCTCTCTCTAAAAGCTAACATTATATAAGACCGTTATTTCAAAAGAGCTTTTCCAATTTCTGATAACAATTCGTTTGTTTAATTTTTATTTCTCTCTCTCTCTCTCTCTCTCTCTCTCTCTCTCTCTCTCTCTCTCTCTCTCTCTCTCTCTCTCTCTCTCTCTCTCTCTCTCTCTCTCTCTCTCTCTCTCTCTCTCTCTCACTCTAAGCTAACATGTTAAAAGACCGGTATTTCAAAAGAGGTCTTGTAATTTTCTGATTATCGTTTCTCTCATTTTTATTTATCTCTCTCTCTCTCTCTCTCTCTCTCTCTCTCTCTCCCTCTCTCTCTCTCTCTCTCTCTCTCTCTCTCTCTCTCTCTCTCTCTCTCTCATAAAAAAGAAGAGCATGAGATTTGCATTTATCAAAATGGAAATGGAACGTGAGGTAGGCATCGCCTTTCGCATACCAAATGAAAAGGAAGTTGAGGTCACTGGGATATGACAGACAGGCAGGTAAATGTAAATACGGAACACGTGCAAATAAAAGAGTCGAAGATAAACTTTAAAGAAGATAAAGAGAGAATATGCAAGCAATGGGCAAAAATGAATAGATACATAGGAGTTCATGCCAAAAGTATGTTAGATAGTCTGTACTGACATTGGTGGATATTGTTCTCTCGTAGAGAACATGATTAACGAATGTGCTACAGAATAGAGAAGCCTTTTGGAAAAAAAGTCAGAGAGAAAAGGAAGAACGCTATTTTTTAATGGGTACTTCTTGATTTGATTTAGCAGAAACACAGTCATTCCGTACGAATTAAGTGCTTTCCATATTTAATGACTGTACCGAATTGAATTCTTAACAGATATATCGGAAATGTCTCTTAGAAGCGATTAAGTACAGAAAACCAGCCATTCCGTACGAATTAAGTGCTTTCCATAGTTAATGACTGTACCGAATTAAATTCTTAACTGATATATCGAAATGTCTCTTAGAAGAGATTAAGTATACTGCTATGTGTGGCGAGACCCCAAGTCTTTACGTAAAATATTAAATACATAAACAGTTTTGAATGATATTCACATTAGGAAGTGAACTTGATATTATTCTCAACTAATCCTTCTCATAGTTTCTTTGCATAGCTTATATGCAAGAGGAGAACACTGAAGACACCTTACGCAACACAAATATTGGAAACGTGATCTTGTAACTTTAACACTTTTCTAAAAAAAGGCGTCAAAGTTGAATTAATTATACAATTCTCGGCAGAGGCTCCATATACTATAGTCACTTATTTGTTATTTCATCGGCGATAGCTGTTTTTTTTTTTTGCATATTTTTGCAATTAGCAAATGATTATTGATTGCACTTTGTTTTAAAGAGACATATATTATTCAGTTTGTTGATTAGAAATTATGAAGGTATAAGTGGTAAGGAAAAATAATTATCAGGAATAAGGTCATTACCAGTCTCTCTCTCTCTCGGATTCAAAAACAATTCTTTGCTCTTTAAGTGATGTAGTTTTTGTTCAGTTTGGGATTAAGCTCCATTTTGAGTCCAAGAAATAAGCTTTACGAAGATGTTGAATTTTCGAATGTTTATTATTAATTAAGTCAGAAATGCTTACATTCAAATGATTTATGGACAGAATAACTTAGAAAAATGAAGAGACGATGACCTGCTAGTCATATATAT